>JABSTQ010007213.1:0-41610 GCA_013358835.2 Ixodes persulcatus
TTTCAGTTTTATTACAACCTCTAGAACTTGAAGGAAACATCAACTTATGTGATCAATGTTATTGTACTATTTCAGTGGCATTAGTGGCATTCAGTACCTAAAATAACCATTCAAAGCAGTTTGTGTTTTTCTTCGTCACTCACCTTCTTTTCACCTTGTCATGGTGCTTCTCCATGCAACTAAATGCTATAGTTTTGTGTTTGAGGGACTCCTGCTGTGCAGTTGATGCTAACAAAGGTTTGAATGTATGTGAGAAGGCAATGTAGACATTGACTTTTAGTTGGACAGGCCGAAAAATTAAGCTTGACATAATGTTTGCATTGGTATGAATAAAAATTAATGTGTGCTTAGGCTACAGAAGTTCTTTTTGTTGCTAAAAAATTGACTTTTGACTGCTCCAAGAGCTGCGCCAAAATGACTCGGACCAATCACATCACTGGTATCTTTAACAAAATCTGCATATCATTACTATGTTAAAATATTCCAGCAAAAATATAAAATATTAGGCATAATACCATGTTTTCCATGGGCTGGAGCGATGATAGACATCACATGCCGACCTCATTAGATGTTCTTGTTAAACCGCTTCAAAAGGATAACAGATCCTGCTCTATTTATACACTGTGCAGGACGATAGGCCAGCTCAAGCGTAGGTTCCACTGCCTCCATGCTGAGTTGAGGATGCAGCAGAGGAGATGCTGTGACATCAGTGTCGCCTGCTGTGTCCTGTACAACCTGACCAAGACATACCCCTGCAGCATGCCAAGGACTGTCCTCCCCGAAGAGGTTCTCGTCGAGCCCGTGGCAGCGGGTCGTGACGAAAGCAATGAGGCTCGGTACGCCATCATCAGCCAGTTCATCGGTTAAGCGTAAGTATACCAATATATTGCACATGCTGCTTCTCATGGTCTTGAGTACCAGTGCATTGTGCTGGCAAGGTACCCCCAATGATGTAAAGTCGTCAATCATTACCTTTTCAACTTATCCTCTGTGATACAATGTTGATATATAACATTTTTAATATGCTGTACATGCTTTAGTTATATTTCATCTCACCCGACGAAGGACTAGGGCCCATAGCAAATATACCACATGGTTTCAAACAGGCTCGTGACTGGACCCGGCGGCCCGTAGCATTGGGCTTTAGTCCATCGTAGGACGAGACGGAGTATAGCAGATCTGAATCCAGAAATCTATTGACAGTTGCAAGTAAAATGAATTTTATTTCTCAGGAGCTGTGTTGGCTTTGTCATATGTAAACAAATACATTCAAATTGAAAATTAAAAACAGCATAATATGTAAATGTTTACTCTTCTCCTAATTGTTTTTTAACAACTTGATTTGCAATTCTGCACGCTGTGTTTCCAGTCCAATTAAAGTTTTTTAAAGTTTTTTGGTCCTCTAGTAATTTTTTGACTGATGGTGGAACTCCTCTGCAGCAGTTGCTGCTGCGATCGTTGCCGTGGCAGCTTGCTTAACCCTTTCTGTGCACTCCTTCTCCAGCAGGAGATTCGCTCCCTCCAGCTGCTGCTGCCTCTCTGTCTCCTGCAGGAACCGCTGTGAAGCCTCCCTTCACCAACGTCAGCTGTACGGCACATTCGTTAGAGCCCGCTGCACCGCCTCCTGTGGCAGACTCTCGTGCAGCACTTCCGCTCCCAGAGGGACCGGGCTGTGGATCTATTCCCCTGGAGCTGCAACAAATGCTTGTGTAACAAGTGGTCAGGTTTTGTTCTTGTCAGTACGAGCAAAGAGAACACACTGTGCATAGTTTGTAACCCTGATAAAGATGCCGATGCTGTGCCAAAATTCATTCATACGTGTTGGTGCAGAGGACAAAGTTTGCTAGCTAAGTTGGTTTATATACTGACGTGAAGGCTTGAGGTCGGAGCACAGTGTCGTTACTTCTTGCACAATTGCCCAATACATGGTGTGGGAAAATGCCCATTTGGTTGTGAAGAGCATATGCATGCATGTGTTCATACACTTTCACTGCTAAAGGTTCGAATGCAGCTGTGTAGCTATGTGATTAACAGTTCATAAAATTAGTGGTCACATTTCCAGTCAAATCTCGTTGCACTGTGCACATTGATAGGACAACTTCAAACATTACAGCACAAAGTTTCACTGGCATTGATTTTACTCGCACAGGTTACCATCATGGGAGTCGTTGACTTCAGAACGGGAATGAAGGTAGTGTTTGAGCCAATTTTCCTAAGTTGGTAAAACTAGCAACAGGATGGTTGTACTGTGTGTGATCTTTTAATTTACATATTGAAAATCTGTTACAGTTAGCATAAAAAAAAGCCATTTCCACTTTGTTGCATTTAATTTTTATTAGATTATGGTAAACAGATTTACCTCCTGATTTTTCATTGCATGCCGTCCTATTTCATAAATGTGTAGCTTCGGTAAAACTCTTTCAGCCTTGATGAAAATAATGAGAAATGTGGTAGCGCTTTGTCTTGTCAAATCTGGGAATCTACTCTGGAAGACGGTTTCGTGACTTCTACTTCGACCCGCCTTTGAGCTTTTGTGGTCGAAATAAAACTGAAGCCAGATTCCCAAAACTTTCTTACGACAAAAGAGCTCGTAAATTTATCTTACGACATAGTTACAAACTTTTGAGTATTCTGGATGCAAAATGTTCGCAAGTTTTGCGCAAGTTACGGATTTCGTCGAAACGTGCGCAAAACTTACAAACACTTTGCTTCGGGAATACTCAAAAGTTTGCAACTTTGTCGTGAGATAAATTTACAAACTTTTTTTGCCGTAAGAATGTTTCGGGAATCTGGCCTCTGGTTTTTATATAAAAGTACTCGGCAGTAATGCTGTTCAAATGGCAACATGCCCATCTTGTTATCAACATTTGTCCTCGTCTTTTAGAGCCTCGCCTGTAGCGACAGTTCTGCTTTACTATGACCGGTTCCTTAGCACCATTTACTCGTCACACAATCGGGTCTAGAAACCGGTCACCTACTCTTCCGTGTCACCTATCGTGGCAACCAAACCCGCACAGGTTGGGAGAGTCCTCGCCGATCGTCTCGAGGACGGCTTCGACGAGGGGCGTCAAGACATGGGGGTTTGGCCCAGCACCTATGAATTAAGGCATAGTAATTTCGTCTCGTCTAGTACTTACTCGAGTCATGAGCAAAAACAAAGGAGGTGGGGTTCACTGTTCAACCAAGTATGTAAATGAAACTTTCATGGGAAAATCAAAATAAACAAATACTGCATGAGGCATTCTTTTAAACATTCAGTAATTGCGACATAACATTGCTGAAACTGTGAACTATGTAATCATGCAATTTTTACTTTCTTACAGTTTGGCCTGTCGGCCTCGGTTGGCCTGGACCATTGTGCTCTCTAAAAATGTGTGTTATTATTGTGTCCGAAGTTTTGGGTCTTCCACTACAACTGTTTTACGAGTTCCAGACAGCCTGTGCAGAACTTGTACATAAACTGCAATAAATCGTCTTCCGATGCTGTAACATTGCTTTTACTGCTGTTCTTAGAAGATGACAAGTCGACTCCCAGCAGAGGGCAAAGGTGCACGAATATACAAATGTCTACATAAACGTTTCTAGGTTTGAATGTCCATATATTATCACTAAAGCAATGCAATATTTTTTTTAACTTGAGAACACAATGAACTTACCTGTGCGCTGTTCGTGCTTCTTGTATAAGCTGTACAGCCGTCTGGTCTTCTTTAAAAGGTTCCTCCAACACTGCTGTAATTGGTCTGGGGTGCGCTAACAGCCCATGCCTGTCTTTCTGTTTGGGTCGTGATCGTAGCACTGACCTTCCCCATAATTTGATATTTTCGCTTCCCCACGACCCGAATTAGTTGTAATTGTTCATCCAATGTCCAATTCCTCTGCCGTTTCATGCTGATGCTTGATGTCGCCTGACTCATTTTCGATCTCAGATTAGTTGTGATCGTCTGCTACGTAATTATGTCTCTCTTTATAATCCTAACAAGACATCTAGTTATCCCAAAGCAAAATAAATTAACGAAAGACAAGCGCCAGAGAAAACATAGACACTTCTTTCATGATAGAAGCTTTGTTTATTTCCCAGTTGTACAAGTTCGGAGACGACAGTACCGAAGTTCGATCGAATGCCGTGCCGGCAGTTTCTATTGAGGTAACGTATATTTGCTTCCGAGGAAAGTTTTTAGTCTACATCTTGCCTTCGTTGAACCGTCTCCCGCTGCAAGGGGGTCGTCGGTGTTGTGGATGCGCTGCATATACAGTACACGGTGAACTGTACTATAAACCAGACTCCGCGATTAGAGGCAGTTTTTCGGAGAGATTCGTTTCACTACCATGCGATTGCGGCTCAAAGTAGGTTTTAAAAGTGAAAAAAAAAGCTGGACGTTGATCACAACGCAAGATCTGCTGACATGACATTTTGATAGCGGTACGATCTCATAACTTTCTCGTGAAACATCGCGGCACTCACCTAGGTAATATATTTTGAAGGTCCCGCTGACTGTAGCATTCGTTGAAACTAGTCCACTTCAGAGGGCGATGCGTGAACTCGAACTTGACGTGACCAGTCAAGCGTAGCCCTGCTCCCACAGCACGCTCGCCGTCCGGCGGTGGGCGAGCTGCCGTCGACTCCGACTGTAGACTCTGTGTTGAAATGTCCCTTTCGTGGCACGAGGATGACGCATCTTCGTAAAAATAAATGTTCCCAAGCGTGACGAGCAGCCGTAGCAGCCATATTGTCTTATGCTAGGTACTATTTGACTCCGGCGTCCCTACTCTGCAGGTCACGTGACCAAATATTCCCCCTCGTAGGGAAATCCGGTTAACCGCGGTTAGTTAACCAGCTTCGAGCAAACGGGCCCAGGGTGCAATTGCGTTGACGAAAAATAAAGTCAGGTCAGAGAGAAGCAAGCACATCGATCTGAAGCACTTCTTCCTGAGAGCAAAGGTGGAAGAGGGGAAGCTGCAACTCCAGTATGTCGAATCGTCGAGTAACTCTGCAGACCTCTTCACCAAGGCCTTGAATGGAAGGCTGACCCTCAAGCATTGTGAACGTTTGAGCGTCAAGTACGTGAACGTAACGACAGTCCATAAGGGGAGAGTTAGTAGTGTAAGGGGCAGTTAAGAGATGGCGCCACGCATCCAACGTTAAATTAGAGCCGTCGTTCTTCTATTGTTCCGCCCCCCCCCCCCCCCCGCCTTTCTTCTTCACTTAATAAACAAAATTCCAGCTTGACAGCTGTGCGTCGTTTCTTCACTCGAAATCCACGCTATCCGTGTCCCAAAAATACGGTCACCCTGCGCAATTAGGAAATACAGAGAGATACTCCGCTGTGGCCGAAGTCGCCACATGCTCGTCCTTCGTGCCTACCAAAGGGAGGAGGGTGCAAGGTAAGGAAACAATACTCATTATTAGCTTAGTTCAACTCAAAATTTGAAGTAATCGCACACGAAAACAAAAGCGTCCGATCACGGCGCATTCACCCAACAACGCTATTCGTGTCAAGATTGGATCGGCACGGCTTACGTGGTGAAGAGCAAAAACACGCTATTTTTTTTAAAGGTAAACGAATGTTGCGGACGCGAGGCCGAAGATATGAAAGGCGCCCATGCAGCGCTCGCGCAATCGAATCAGGAGCTAAGAGCTCGTGCTCTGTACCCTCGTCCGCGCTTTGTGCCGTCAGCAAATAATTTACTAGGGGAGTACAGAAGACAACCCGAGAATACATCGTAAAAGACGACTACCGAGAACCGCGGAAACACGCGTGATGCGGCAGCGGTACCATCTTCGGATCCGCGACCCGGTCGGCCGTACTGCATTTGGGAGCGTCGCCTGGTCACGTGATCTGGCGCCGAAAGGAGTGAGGGAGGGGGGGGGAGGAGGAGGCGAGGCACCGCCATATTAACCACTCCACCGCTTGTGGTGGAGTGGCGGGGGTGTCATCCCCGGGGGTCCTTGAAGGCTCCGTGACCAGCTCCTCTTCGCGGGAGTCGCCAGTAGTAGGGGCCGTAGTCGCCAGTAGTAGGGGCACTTCGCGTAAGCGGCGAAAGTTTGGTCCGCTTTCTTGGTTGAATGCGTGCGTTTAATTCAGGATTGACTAAGAGTGTATAGTGACAGTGAGAAGAGGGTTATGTATCAACAAGGCATGGTATCAATTATCAAAACGCATATGTTAAGATAATGGTTTCTATGCATCCAGCTAATATAAGGGGGGGGGGGGGCATAACGTTTTCAGACGTTTGCATCCTTCCAACACCCGTATGAATAAAGGTGTTGACGCACTGAAAAACCCTTTATAACTAAAGGTGCAACGCAAACCACAACGTCCATAAAAAGGGTGTATTATTGTTCCAAAACACCCTTTGTGGAGCGTGTAAGTGGTGAGTTATTGATGCGCAAATTCCCTCCTAAAGGTGTCATTTTTTTCACAGTGGGAGGGGATTCACAAGTAATGACGATGGAGAAGGAAACGAGAGCTCGTAAGACCGAAAATATACGCCTCTTTTTTTTTACTTAGTTCTAAAATATATTTCTGAAAATAGTTTTAAAATGCCTTTATTTAAACTACATTTGAAGTTCTCTTCGTGCGTTCTGAAATAGGTAAATACTAAATTAGTAGGCACAAAATACCTTTCAATTAGATTTCTTAAAATATTAGTTTATTTTATGCAAAATATACTCCAACCCGAAAAAAAAAAAAGCAACGATCAAAATTATGTGCAGAATGCTCTTACAATACCTGGAAATCGTAAATACTGTTGTGTTATACCCTAAGTACCTTTTGACTGCAATAATTTGGTAGTTTGACGTAAACTACCAAAGTATTAAAAAGCTCGAGCGCCTATCACAAATTCACTTCAAGCAGATGTGGAGTACATTGAACTGCCTAAATACAACAATTGATTAGTTTGTCAATTGAGTTGTGCAGCATCGCGCTGATGAATTAGAGAAGTTTATGTTATTGTTTCCTTTTTTCTATCAAGAATACACTTGATGAGTTTCTTGCACACCAATCACAAACGGAGTTCGGGAACTACTACCACAACACTTGCTGATGCTGGAAAGCTTCAGCAAGAGCTGTGAGCAGATATGTTTGGCGTGGAATTGTGTTAGCGCAATGTTAGTTCACTGAATGTGTATACTCGCCATTGTATGTGATGTGAGTAGTGACTTTAACATAGTGACGTTAATGACCCTATTAAAAAGTCAACGAGTAAAGAAAAGCAAAATTACCATTTTAAAGTAAAGAAACTAGCTTGACTCGCTTCATCCTGAGTGGTGCTATGCAGAGAGGCAATAACATTTCTTCTAGAAGCCGTTTTTGTGGATATTGTTTTAGCGACTGCGCCAAATTATTATTAGTTGTACCAATGCTTTTTAGTAAGAGATATCGTCCACGAACTTCAAAACACTGTTTCCCATTTGACAGACTCCCTAGGAGAAGATAGAATACTTAGAACCTTAATAAGTGCAGAGCTGGTTACCGGTCAAATGATTACCTTGAATATGTAGGCTATATAAGGCTCTAGAGCAGTCAACGGGACAGTGATTCAGATGTTCAGTGCGTCATGGTGTTTGTGTTTGTTTCTGATGGGTAGTTGTGGGATGTATTTAATAGAGCCTTCAAATACCGCAGAAATACATTTACTAACAAAATCCAAACAAAATAAAAAATGGCGTAGCCGCTTTTTAGGACACAAATGACATCTTGATGGGGAAGGAATTATATTTTTGGTATATCTAAAATCTTTTCTGATTAATATTTACGATATATTTTGAATACATTACGTGCGTATTTCGAATGCGGACAAAATAATACAGAATGAATACAAAATGAATATTCATATTCAATATATTTCAAATTCGTTTCAAGTACGGCCTCTTTTTGCTAAGGGCAATTAGAGAAAAGAATAGAATCGGCGCAAGTGGTTGCAGGCAAGTGTGGCTACAATTTTCTTGTTGTTCTTTTTCTAGTTTTTTTTTGCTACACATTTTTATACGGATGCCGATTTATCACGTCGGTAAATCGGGAGCGTGGATCGCAAGGGCTTTGCACCAGACCCCTAGTCCAGAGTGTGCTCAAACGTAGAAACGGAAGTGGTGGGGTGTCTTTTATGGAACAAGGGGTATAAGAAGATACCCTTTTTTTGAGAGTGTGCATCTGGACGTCACCTGAAACGAAGTATAGCTTTGACTGAGTTGCAGTACTGTGGAAGCTACGCTAGCATTGTTGACGTAGCACAAAATACTTGTCGCCGAGAATAGCTTCGGCACAGATAGAGTACTGCGAATGCTAGGCTAGCCTTTGCAATGTAACGTGAAGGAGTTGACGCCAAGTACACCTTTTTTGTGTTATCGCCCGAGCCCGAACAACGATGTATGCAACCCAAGACACCGGAAGGGGAAAGTGCAGCTAGTAATGTGGAGCCGTAGCCTTCCCAAGCAAAGCGTACCAGGCACGTGATTTGTGACGTAGCTACAGAATTGTATTTGTGATGTAACTCCAGAAAAGTTGATGGATAACACTAGCTGTCCCCGGACGCGCGCGAAGCGAGCTCGTCCAGTGGCGCTCGGCTCAATTTGTTTTTCACGTCATTTAGCGAGTTGCGAGTACCCATACATATCAGTAATTAAACTAAGCACGTCCAACATACGTTTAAAAGACACTCTGCTGTCTTTATTGGCACTCAAAGTACAAGAAAAAATGTGTATACTGTTTTAGGGCACGTTAAAGTGTTTCAGAAGGAATTCTTAGCTCCAACGATTCGGCGAACGAGAACAGAGATTACTTGCCTTTTCGCCGATTCTTTCAAGGAGTGCGTTCTGAACGCTTATTTTATGTGCCCGCCAAAAAGGTGAATTACACGAGTATGAATCGACAAATCAACGAACAAGCTTCAAACGAAAAGAGGATAAAAACAAACAACTGACAAACTCTACATGTTTACTAACGCAAGGTTTCGAAGATCAATTTTCAGTTACAAAACAAAACATTTCGGCAAGTGCACAACCGGAAGAGAGAAACGTCATGTACCTTAATAATACGATGGTTCAATTTTAACGGCTATCGTCTATATTGAGCAACGTTGACAGAGGTACACGCGTTCTTCACAAGACGGTTTCACTTCGAGCTCGTCAACAAATGACCAGCTCAAAATGATTCACACAAATCCCCTTTCCTCAAGTTGTTTTATCTGTCTTGAATTAATCCTGGTGTGCTTCGAAATCCACTGATCACTCCAAAAACTAACAACATGCATATCCATACAAAGAACCCTCCTTCGTTAAACACCGCAGACAGACGAACGGAACTTACCGATTGGAATTTACCGTTGATAAACAAAGGAACAAACTTTCGAAATTTAAACCGGAGCTGCCACTCCCCTTTGGAGCGCAGTATACACACAGTCATTTAAAAAGCTAAACTACATTTCACGAAGCATATATTATTCGACCCTAGTTTAACTAGCAACCGAAACATTGCGGGCGCCGCACCGAGACCGTGTCAAGCGCACGAACAAGAGCAGTCGACAAAGATGACTCGGCGACGCCGGCAACTCCAGCGTTCCAACGTTTGCGCAGCCGCCGCCGCCGCCGCTACTATAGGCAGCTCCAAATGCAGCTTTTCAGTGCATTGCGGTGAATGAGTCCGTTCGCGCTTGTAAAGATCCAGGCTGAATTGCACGCCAGGGGGGAAATTAGGTGTTGTCGGCCTCTTGCAGCATTTGTTTGAACCGCCAAGCTTCATTATCTTGGTCGAGCGGCGCGCCATGGAGAGGCACGGGACGCCTGGAAACCTAAAGCGGGGCGCGGTCGCCGACGAGACAAGACGCTTCTCGCAACACCAACCGATTGTAAACTAAACAGTTAAATCAATCTATGCTTGCATTATCTAAAATAAACGGATGCATCTCAAAGGGGACGAGAATAGAATCCACGCAAAGAAGATGGATATAGACAGCTTATTGACATCGGAACGAAGTAGACAGGGGTAACGTCAGTAACGCCCCATCTCAAACCTAAAGACTGCATCGCATCGGAAAAATTAAAGTGTTCGGCCAGAAATAGGAATCATGGTTTTCCTACATCGAAATGATTAAAGTGATCTCCGCTGCGAACGACATTCCGGAATCAAGGTGAGACGATGTTCTCTCTATCGTCGGGCGAGAAATATACGGACTAATACGGAACTTGCCGGCACCTGCGAAACCATGCGCCAAGACGTACGTACATATCGTTCAAAATGTGCAGAACTACAACTACACGACGTTCAAGGAAACGGTCCAACGCTACAAATTCTATCACCGGAAGCAGCTGGCGTCCGAAACCATCGCAGACTAGATAGCGGCGCTCAAACAACTTTCACCGCAATGCAACTTCGGTGTGTCCCTAAACGACCGACGTCGAGACAGGCTTATTGACGGCATTAAGGACAAAAATATTCTCAAAACGCTGTTGGCACAACCGATGCTGACTTTCAAGGCAGCGGTGGTGCAGCGGTGCAAAGGAAATAAGGAGCGAGACCGATGTCAAACCAAATGTCAATCGCTTCGCGCAAGGATGGAAATACAATAATACATCAATTTCGGAGAAGCAAAGCAAGGGAACAGAAAGATCTCGCACAAAAAGGACCTCATATCATCGTTGTGGCAAAAACAATTACGACCCTGAAAACTGCTTCTCACTGAAAACTGCCGGAAGAAATGGTTCAGGTGAACCATTTCTTGGCACACTTGAGCTTCATTGAACTGGCTATACAATTTACCATAGAATAGGAGAGAGATGGAGTATTGCCCTTCCTCGATGCTCTGGTGAAAAGGCAAGGAGACAAGCTGAGATTCACGGTCCACAGGAAACACACACACACCGAACGCTGCCTTCATTCTGACTCAAACAACCCATATAGTCAGTCACAAGGCGTCAGTGGTCTCTACACTCTTGTCCACAGCAATGTCCATCTGCTCGTCAGAAAATGATTGAAGAAAGGAAAATCAGACCAACCTTGCTGACCTTTAAAGGAACGGCTACACTAGGAGTTTTGTTCAACGCGTTCCCGTCGACAGTGCTGCACGCGCAATAACCATAGATGGCCGGGTGGCACATAGCCCCGCCCCATCGCGCGCATCAGCGTCCCCTATGTAAAAGACGCATCGAGGTACTGGCCCTCGTGCTCCGAAAATAAGGGATCCAAGTGGCGCACAAGCCAGTTTTAACATTAGGACGTCTTATGCTAAAGCCAAAGGATCGCCTCCCAAAAGAAAAAGCACAAGGCATGGTCATAAGCTACTACCATGTGCAGAGTGCCCCACCGCCAACATAGGCGAAACTAAATATTTTACCGAACGCATGCGCCAGCACCAGAACGATGTGCGCAATTTCGATCGCGAGTGTAGCGCCGTCACCGAACATTGTCAAGTACTTGATCATCGCATCGACTCCGCGAACGTGCACGGGATAGACGGGGAGCCACATATCCGAAAACGCCTGTTCTTGGAGTCGTGCCATCTTGAAAAAACACCAAGGAACATTAATAGGTCCCTCGGGGCCATACCATGATCATCTATTTATGTCCAGGGTCTGCGTCACGTTAATAAAAGATCAACTCGGTAGAAAAGGACGAAGATGGCGAAGCTATCGCTGCCTCATTTTATTTTGTCACCTTCTGGAGAAGGGGTCAAGTCGACCCCGAAACGTTGGGAACTTATTGTTTCTGAGCTTTTGGTTTGAGTTAAACCAGACAGATTTCTGTCGGAGATGGTTACTTTTAAGTCCAGATAACTCTGCATAGCTCAGAACAGTCGGCCACAGAGACCTATATTGGATAAATCTTGCAGTATTCCGTAGCGCCAGACCGTGTCGTATGCTTTCTACAAATCAAAGAAGATGGAAAGACAGTGGTGTCTGTTGACAAACGCCTCACGTACGAAAGCCTCAAAGCGGACGAGATGATCGACAGTGGACCATGCTGAAGAAAAGCTACATTGGACTTATCAAGGCAGTTGTTTCGTTCTAGCAAAAAAGATGGTTCTCATACTAATCACCCTTTCTAATGTCTTCGAAAGACATCAAGTTAGAGCTAGGTCTGAAGCTATTTGCACAATAAGGATCTTTGCCGGGCGACATAAGTAACACAACGGCAGCGATTTTGAAGAGGATGGAAAGTAGCCCTCGACCCAAACTCTATTAAAAAGGTACAAAATTATCTCCGTAGTAGATGGATGAAGATTTTCGAGCATTTTATAATGAATACCATCTGGGCAAGGGGAAGTTTGTTTTGAACAAAGAAGTGGCATTTGAAGTTCGTATAATGTAAATAGGGTATAATAGGGTACGTGCATGCCACCTGATGTTATAACAGCTTTTTTTCCTGCATTTATCGTGTGTCGCTGAAACGTTTGAGTGTAATGTTGGGAACAGGAGACATACTCGAAGTGCTCACCAAGGATGTTGGCCTGTTCCTCGAGACTTGCAGGACACACTCCATTTCGACTCAAGTGTGGGACAGTGAATGCCGGGAAAGAGCCGTCAATTTTATGTACGCGATCTCAGACTTCCTCCGCAGATACAGTGCTCTTAATTAAAAAAAGCGTACCCTTTAAATCTTTTTCTTTTCCTTTGCAATCGAATACACCTTGCCTGGGCCCTCTTTCTTTTAAGTTCAATGAAATTGTGTGTTGTAGGGCAGCGCCTAAAAGTAATTTATGATGGATTTTGTCCTTTTTGGGCAAACGGCAATCATTGGTCCACCAGGGCTTACCTCTGCTGTGTAGACGGGACAAAAATGACTTGGTAGTAGGCAGTGCTATGGTGGGATCATTGGTATATCAGATAAAATAAATCAATCCGACAGCCGCTATAATAACAGCAGAGATTTATGGTTTGCTGTTGGCAGTTGATTACATAATTAAAAATGGTTACTCATGCTGTAATCTACACCGGCTTTTTAAGTTGTCTAAAGGCAGTCACATCAATGAACTGTGTAAGAAACTTACTGGGTTCTGGGTTAAAGAACAAAATTATCTTGGCTGCAAAGAAAAATCTTGACATCGTCCTATGCTGCGTTCCAAGCCACGTTGGCACGTCTGGGAATGAGGCGGCTGATTGCACAGCTAGCTTTGCCAATGATAGAAAAATTGATACAAACCAAATACCATACAACGATTACGACAACTCTTTGAAAGATTGCATCCAAGTAAAGTGGCAGCTGCTGTGGAACAGTAAACCAGCAATAAACTACAAGCAATCAAATCTTTTCTAGGCGAGTGGGATAGTGCCCAACATCGAGAGCGCTTCTATAAGGTCATACTCTGCAGGTTACGAATTGGTCATGCCCGTCAAACACATGGACACCTTTTGAGCGGGGAGGATGCCCCTGAATGTGGACATTGTAACTTACCTCTAAGTATTATGCATATACGTATTGAATACTCTATGCATGATCATAGCCGTTATAAAAACTTCTCACTGCTTTATAAAACGCACATTCCACTACACCTTGCCTTATTACTAGGCGGTGAACCGCTCATCCCACAGAGCTGTGTTTTTAGCTTTTTCACACAAATTCACCTTTTACACCTAATGTCACTTTAGATTCTATCCTAAACACATGGTCATATTTTTTTTACATTGATACACATTCATATCCACAGTTTTATTACACATTTTCCTACTATAGCTCTTTCCTCTTCCTAACCATGTATTTCAACAGTGTAAGCTTGGCGCAATATCGCCTTAAATGCTGATGTGCCATAAGCCCCCAATTCATCAATCAATGCTACTACATCCAGAAGGAGATGTTATATCTCCCCGAGCTCTTGCTTTTTACCATGGGGGATTGTAGTTTGCTCTTAACATGGCCAAGTGCAACACCGCCCCAGGGCCAGACTACATAGCGATTTGTGCTGTTCGGTATCTCCTGGAGGAATGCCTGCAAGTTCTCCTTAACTTGTTCAATGACCTATGGCAAGCAAGAGTGCTCCCCAATGACTGCAAGCTGTACACCGTCATACTCATCCCCAAACAGGGCAGGTTCCTCACTAACACCACCAAAAACCTGGCCTTAATTCTCCAGCACTGTTTTTCCGAGAGGTAGTAGCTCTCCCACCCTCACACGGCGCCTCTTCTGACAAAATGAATCGGACACTGCTTTTTTATGGAATCTACGTTGATATTTTCCAGGAAAGCTTACATCTTGCTCTCGAACTATGTAGGTTACACAGTCAACGTTTGGTTCAAAAAGCCGGCACTCCTAAACACCAATCTGTGAATATGAGGATGTAGCGACTAGTACGTCAGAAGAAGCACATACGGCTAGTCTTTCGTAGCGTATCCTGTCTGAAAGCTTTCGTCATAATTTTTGAAAACTGTGAGACCATCAACGAAAGTCTCAACAAACGTGTCAAACTTTATATCCTGCAAACCATATACCGGAATATTCTTTGCATGATTAGAGAAAGACACGTAACGATCTTTCGGAGTTCTTACCGCGGTAGCAGATTCAGAGTTAAGTGAGTGGAGATGATATCTGTATGTGTTGTCAAAATGCCGTCCATGCCAAATTTCTCTAGAAAGACTGCTTCTGGAGTTGCGCCCTTGCAGACCTGGTAGGATACCTTAAGAATTTCTGCCGCCCAGCGACTTCTACACTTAGTAAATGTGTCACGAATGATGTTGCCTTTTTCCCACTCATAGACCAGGCCGCTGCGGTAATCGTCTTTGCGGAAGGGAGCAGGAAGGCAGTGACCCTCGATCATCTTGTAAAAAGAGCGGTCCCCGCTTTTCATAATCTGTGGCGGAATAATCATAATGCGCGCACATTGCTCGTGTGCTAGACGTCATAAATTTAGTGTGTCTATGTCATTTTCTTTATAACAATATTATTAGATGACCAATTTGTTGTACAACACTTGGGTCCGTCAATGACTAGGGAGGCTTTTATTACGTTACCGGGCAGTCCTTAAAGGTAATCTAATCAAATACTGTTCCTCGCATTGAGCAGAAAAAAATGAACCACCTCGTTTTCTTAGCCGAGTACAAAGCAGATGACTCTTCCGTTTGCAAGATGTAAAGGGAAAGCAACGGAAAGACAGAAAAGTCAATGATTGCGATGTACGTTCATTAAATACACAACAAAAGTTTCAATTACTCTTCATGCTAGGAAATGAGTCGTTGAAAACATAACTATTTGAACAACAGAAACGAACGCTTTCAGATGCTGAGACTTTAATTAGTTCTAAGAAAACACGCCATCGAAATATATAAAATACGTTATTCTCTAACGACACAGACAGCGCTAAGAACGAGGAATTAATTCTAACTGTTTCTCTTACAACTCGTTTGACATCAATGATAACTTTGTGTACTGATTCTGTCTTCGATCACTGTGCCGCGCAGTTGTTGCATTCCTGTATATATGTTGCTAATTCAGAATTGGCCACTTTGACTATTACGTTAATTTTATTCTCTGTAAAACGGTCATTCAAACACTTGGAAGTGGATATTTGTCATAAGGTAACTGGAAATAGGCCCATTGGTGACAGAGAAACATTCCCAGATGATAATATGTCACTCGGGCCACCTGTCACACAGGTGTCAAGGCCAACTCGACGAAAGCCAACTCGCTGACGGGCAGTGAGGGAATCGACATTGGCAGAAATTCCAAGAACAAATAACATCATCGAGGCTTGGCACCGAGAACTGCTGGTATTAATCCAATATCTCCTAAGTTGTTTGTAGCAACAAACGCGAGTTACATTATTTTGTTGGAGGGGCGGCGTAGTTGGGGTTTTGACGTAAAAGAACTACACCTTTTTAAGTACTGGTTGGGGGAGAAAGCTTCGAATATAATGTCACGAAATCATGTCACGAGTTCCTTATAATCACCACTGCTCGCATATAAATAGAAAGGTGAATCAAGAGAGCGCCGTGATTTTTGCAAAACACTGATGACGGCATACATGACCGCGTTTCATCTCTTCTGTCCCCCATACTTTGCTCAATGTAAATATATGCTTCACATTAAAGCTATGCTAGTGTCGTTTGTGGCTAGGTGCGTGCTCAGCGAGGCTATTCACTAATAACAATTTGTGCTTGTTTTTCTTTTTTATCTCTTTAAAAGTAATTTGGGCTCCAGCTCCCCCAACACCTGGGCCTTTCTGGCAAGAGAGAGCAGTCCTCGACGGATATGAAACTCGCTCAAGCAGTAAGCGGCTTTACGTCTTGAAGGGTGTCGAAGAAGCATGCCGAGTGCAACAAGCAGGTTGTCGTGAACCACTACGACAGTCAGAACTGTCTAGAAAATTTAAGGGCACCAGGCCAAAATATTGCGTTTTAAAATGCTAATGTTTCGACTAATAAACACTCTGCTTTGAAGTGTAATCTGACGCATGTGATATTCACTTATTAAATAAGTACAGACTTTCATTGCAGCCAACTGCGGCAGCACCTGCCATACAAACCTTAAAAATTATACGACAGCAATGATGGGCGCAAGCCGAAAGTGAAAATGAGCGAAGTCACTCTTGCGACTCAATGTTTTGCAAGGTCCTGCATTATATTCAGCATTTCAACAAATAAATAAACTTTAATCCTTTATTTTCGTGCCTCTTTAAATTTTTATATGACGATTTATCCTGTGACGAGTCCCCCTATGACGAATTATCCTATGTGACCAATTGCCCTATTACCAGTTGGACTATGACGAATCTGCATGTCACGAACGGGCCAACACCCCAATTGGAAGTTGGCCCAACATAATCTAACCCACATGCTAAAGGTATCTCATAGGATACTCCTTTCTCACAAGGTACCGATTCTCTTCGTGGTTTTTCGGGTACTTTTTCTTTTCTCTCTCAAAAGATATAAGGATGCCCTACTTACAATACGTATTGGTAATCACATTTACACCAATGTTGTTTGCACAAGCTTTTACCTTGTGAGAAACCGTGTAGAAGCTAGGAGTTCTAACAAAAATGGGAAACTTTCACCAGCTCGCCTGCACCCTCACTGTGTTTTCATTAATTTTTGACACGCACGCTGACAACCCCACGTGCTACATCGCGAGGTCCGAAGAAACAGTATCTACACATGCGAATTTCGTTTAAACTGCATTCACTAAGATCTTATATAATGACCGGAGTGACCCTTCGCGTTTCTTGCTTTGTGATTAGGCTTTCATTTTGGAGCAGTCTTATTGGTTACAATGGTATAATAAGATGCTCTGGACTGGCCACATCCCGCGTTTTAGATGTTATATGTGACTATAATATTATTAATATTATTCTCTTCTCCTTATTATAATACTGACATTACAACACACAATGCGTTTATTGGTGCGCCAGTGGGGACAAGACCATCAGTATTCCTGCTCGAGCACGCTACCGGGTCATAAACATCTAAACGACTTCCATCCGCTCCAGAAGCCAGTCCACGCCATCCCAAAGCTTTGGCACAGAAGTGCCCTCCATTTCCTTGAAGAACCTTTCCTCCAATCGCCGCGACTGTTCTACAGAAAAGTAATTCCGCCAGTCTCCAACAACGCCCTTCCTCACGAACTGTTCTTCCCAATCCTTTTTCATCTTTGCCACGGTCGTAGCATCAATTACAGCCGCCATGTTCGCTTCGTCTTCCGCCAGCTTCTTAGCAAGTTCGTCGTCTATAAAACCAGCGATCTTGAGCACCGATGCCTTTGTGTCAGCATGAATCGACTCGTAGGTGAGAAACAACACGTTAGGCTCGTCTTTCTTGGCATGCCAAGATAGTAGGTTCTCATAGTAGCTGCCGAAGTCCGTGAGACCCTCGACAAAAAGCTCAAAATACTCGTCGAAAGTTCCATCTTGGAAACAGTGACCGCGAATTGCCTTAATGTGATGGTAAAAAGACACGCAACAGTCTTTAGGGTTCCTGGCCACGTATATGTACTGGGCGGATGGTGAGAAAGGCGTCAAGTGAAAGGGCAGGTGAGTGTAGATGACTCGCGGTCTCTGGGCCTTGAGAATGCCGCCTAGACCGTTTAGCTCAAGGAAGCTCCATCCCGGCGTGACCCCCCTGCAGACTCGGAAGCACGCCTTGACGATTTCCAGCACCCAGTGAGTGCCGCATTTGGGGAAGGTGGCCAGGATGATGTCGCTTTCCTCGGGCAGGTAGCGGAGGCCGCTCCGGTAGACCTCTTCTGAGAAGGTGGCCGGCAAGCGGTGGCCATCGATGATCTGGGTGGCGGGTCGGTCTCTCTCCCTCATCCCCTGGGATCGAAAGCAGACGGTGTTAAACTGTCAGTCTGAAACCCCTGTCGGGCGGGTAGGTTAATAGCCCTCAAAATAAACTCCTTTAGAGGTTTGCGCACCAGTCAGAGACGCGCTCTAGGCACCATAGTCTGACTTCTGACACCGCCTGCTATTTGTGCGAGCAGACACGCGGCAGCCTACGGCATCGTCTGTTATTCCACCACCGTCTATCGTCGTCTTCAATGCCGCAGAACGCGACCATGCAAGCTGAATACTAGCTTTCCATCATGCACTAGCCACGGCTTGCACGGGTTCATCGATTCTCTAAAAGAGTTTGTTCCAAGCTCCTTTAGCGTGCCTGTCTGGCAGGTGTGTAAGCCACATTGTAGGCGCTTTGTCACCGGACAAAAATGTCAAGGCGCTGGATGGGCGTCTATGTCATGTTGAACGCTTTAACAACACTTGTGGCTAATCGGTTTATTGTGTTTTGACACGACGACTAGCACCCCAGCATTCTGTTTTCGAGATGGTGCAGGCTTGTGCTATCACATTTTAAAGGCCGAAACGCGTGCACAAATGAATTTAAAAAGAACAACCGAAAATCGCGCAAAACTTGAAAGATTCAAAACACTGACCTATGATGTATTTTTTTCTTAACAAAAGAACCCCGCGTATATATCTTTTGTGCTTACCCTCGTCCCCAACCACGTAGTTATCACATCCTATATAAACAACGCAAAAAGCAAAACAAAAAAAAATCAAACATTAGAACTTGAACTAAGTAAAAAAACATCGAAGAGGATGAAGGAGAGGGATTGACAGCAGGAATAAAAATTTGACCACCTTCATTTGCATGGCAATGACAAAACCATGTTTCCCCCGTACCAGAAGTTACACTCCTGGTTTTTGGGGAAGCTACTTTTTGGTGCGAGGGCATTAAGGAAGTGTCAGTGAATGAGTATCTTCAGTTTTAAAAGGCCTATGAATCACGCAGGAATAAAATACGTGCGGACTCTTTTCTGTTCCTGCGCCGACCAATGAAATTATCGTATGTTTGAAAATTTTGGCGGCCTTTTTAAAGTTTCGCTAAAGAAACAATTTTCAGTTCATTTAGATATGTTGTGCATGGTAATTTAACAAGACGTAAAATAGTTCTAGTTTAGAATACGCGATACTGCAACTATCATTTCACAAACAAGAAACTACGTTTTCTCCTTGCCTTCCTCCGCGGGGGGTGAATTTCCCGTTCCCCCGGGATGCGCGGAAGCGCACATATCTGCGCGCGTTGCATGCCGGCCGTGCCGGTCGCGGGCCGGCTCCTTCTATCCTCGAACTATGGTGCCTGGAACGCGTCTCCGACTGGTGTGTTTACCGCGTCCAAAAAAGTGGTCCCTCGATTTCCGCCTGATGGCGTCATAGAAGTGTCATGCTGTCGCCGGTCGCGACCCTGGCGGTGTCCCAGCAGCTGTGGGGGATGTAGCAGGCGCCTGTTTTGCTGCAGGTCGCTCTTCACTTCGACAGTCCACGGAAGCTGCAGCAGCAGGAAATTGGGACGCCTGGGACGCCGTGACGACAGCGAAACTTGCGTTCGCTCGTACTTTTTGCCAGCATTTCTACGACCACCCGCCAGGATCTCGACAGGCTACAGCATAACACTCCGGCTTCTGTGACGTCATTTGTTGCCACTTCGGGACCACTTTTGATGTATGGGCGGGATAGGACACTAAACACACCAGTCGGAGACGCGCTCCAGGCACCATACTTCAAACATGGCGTCGGTGGTGATCGTCGACGTGGACGGCGTGGTGAAAGCTCATCGTTCCGCGTAAAAGCGCTATCCTTGACTGTGAATTTTCGTCGTGTGTCGCTATAATAACCCAGCACAGACTAGAAGGGAAGATCCACCTACTCGCGCGGCGATGTCGTGGCGGCACTTTCAAGACAGCAGAAACGCCCGTGCCGTCGTGTTTGTTTACTTCGACTACAGTGGTGCTTTCTAAGCATTTGTGTCCTCGAACATCGCCCGGATTTCTTATTTGGCGCATTTCATGCGCGTGCTCAAGTTCAAGGTATTACTCGCGCGTACCGTATAAAGGATGCGAATTTTCACGCCTTTTCATCACCGGAGAAAAGTGATTAGTGTTAGCAATCCTGAACGCTCGCAACGTCTATCTGATCACGAAATCATATTTCTACGTTGCTATATTGCTGCTAAGATTACATCGCCTTTTATAATCGTAGAAAGGGCGTGTGGCGATATTTGTACAATTGGCAATGTTGTGTATTAGAGTCGTGATCGTCCAAGACGCGTACTGCATCTTTTTCTTTTCTTTTTTTCATCCCTGCAAGCCTATCAAGAAAACATAATGGCAGTTTAATACTTTAGACCCATGTTACGGATAAAAAAAACAGGACGCGGGATGGCCAAAAAAACATGCTTTTCGTGTAAGGCTCGTCAAATTATGAGGCGCTGGAGAAATGCAGCCTTCTGCGTCAGAACAGCCGGTGCTCGATCGCCGTCGGCGATCGAGCACCGGCGGAGGCGGTTGATCTGACATACCGCGTTCGGCTTTGGCTAGCAGACGGCATTCGTAAAATGGCGTCAGCTGTTGCTGGCTTCACGCGGCGGTACCTTCGTGCTTCCATTCATTCGGCGTTCGTTGCCATGGTGACGCCGAGGAACGCAGACGAACTTTATGTTGCGGAAGAACGCTGCGGCGCAGCGATACCAGGTGCGTTCTAAGGCCCTTCCCGCAAGCTTTTCAATGGGCGGAAGGCGAACAAAAAGAGTTCAAAATAAGGACTTAACGCAGAAGGCTGCATTTCTCCAGCGCCTCATAATTTGACGAGCCTTACACGAAAAGCATGTTTTGTTGGCCATCCCGCGTCCTGTTTTTTTATCCGTAACATGGGTCTAAAGTATCAAACTGCCAAAATAATAATAAAGCTTTAGGGTATAGAAAACTGTGTCTATATTCTGTTACGGCATTTTGTAGCAGTGCGTCCCCTTTTTAGAGGCGCCGCTGAAATAGCTGACGGAGGCGTATAGAAGCGGTCGCCGTGCTGACGACCCACTGCGCTTGTTGCAGTGGTTGCAGGTGTGTGTACGCGCGGCGCAGAGCGGTCGTTCCGGTCGCTTCGGTTGCAATGGACGCAGTCGTAGGTACGCGCTCGTTGCACATGTCTGAACCAGCCTTCTCCCCGTCCTCTCGAGGCGAAAGTCAACGTGGCGACATCGTTTGACATCACGTACCAGAGGTAACGCTGCAATGCCAAACGTTGGTTTTGTTACGACTTGCCCCAACCGCAAATCGAAGAACGCCCGAAAAGGTCTGCGTTTCGTCGTCCTCGGAACCCGAACACGACTCCGAAGCGCTGCTATCGTCCACATCGCACGTCGGAGTGGCGTCATAGGAAATCATCCCCAGGTCGGCTGTCCGCCGCAGAATTTCAACCTCTAACTGCGTCAGGTCCTCGAGCGTAAAGAACTCCGCCATGATCGAAGCTCGAATGACAAAGAATTTCGGCCGATGCGGCTACCTCGGGATCACTGCGCGACGGAACGTCGTCCAACGCCATTGGCCCGAGATCCTTTTGATAAGCGTGCGATGACCAATGAGAGTGGTTTCGTTTTCGGATGGATCCGAGGTTTGGCGGCCTTCAATTACA
Source organism: Ixodes persulcatus (assembly GCA_013358835.2). Classification (NCBI taxonomy): domain Eukaryota; kingdom Metazoa; phylum Arthropoda; class Arachnida; order Ixodida; family Ixodidae; genus Ixodes; species Ixodes persulcatus. The sequence goes on from JABSTQ010007213.1 coordinate 21,883, forward strand.
TTTTTATTGAAGAAATAATCACCGCAGGACTATACTTTTTGGTTTTTAGGGATACTTAGGGCGTCTAAATTCAGCTGTCATCATCAAAACACGAACTCAAAAACCACTTGAGTGCCCCTTTGAAACGACGACCACGCAGAGATCCTTTGTAGATGCTGCATGTAGAGTACATAAACACCAGATAGGAGTTTAATAAAACCATATATGCAATTTGCGCGCAGTATGAGTACTCTCGTTGTCCGAAAATGGCGTAGAAGCCTCTTATCATTACCTCAAGTTCGATTATTGGCTAGTTTTAGCCAGTATAGTAGGAACTATGAAAGAGCGCAAACAAAACCTCGCCAATTTTTTTGTTTTAATTTACTTAGAGTAGAAATTAGTAGTGAATTTCTCGGCTCAGGTGTGATCCCTGAACGAGTATTTTACACCACACCAGGCAGTACGCGAGAGAAGAGCCTAACTTGGCCCAGATTTGGCAATCCAATGTGCACCTATAGTGCGAAAGTACATATCTTTGACTCTTCTATGGCTTTTTTTCGTTCACCACATTATTGCAAAAGAGCCGGACATGAGACATAAATGTTGCATACAATTCATACAAGTTGCAATCCGAAGTGAATCCTAAATTTTTCACTTGTTTGGAAATCTAGGCACCAATGTTGCGAGGTGAAAACGAAACAGCCAGGCAGGTGAAGCCTCACTCTGGCACTTGCTTGGAAATTAAGTGCCGGAATGATCAGACTTTAACCCAAACCACAATTTCCTACTGATCGTAGTACTCAATGACAACAGCACCAGCTCAAAGGGAAAATAAAAAGAAATAGTCAAGAAAAATGCCGTCCTAGCTTTTCAAAATACGCTCTTACACGCACTCAAAAAAAAAAGCCATTCGGTACAAAATAGTCAGACACAATCGCCTTAAGCCTAGCCTACGTGAAGGTTCCCTACAAATAGCTCTAATAAAGTTTTTACTTAATTTTTCAAGCGTAAAAATAATGCCGAGAACGTAGGTACATGCGCTGCCCGTGTTCGCCTCATCAGTAATAAATGTTCTGAGTAGACAGCCCAACAGACCCTTTAAGGAATTTAGTCTGGCCACTTTGATAACTATCATCATCCAAAAAACGGCATATGTGCTATACTAATGCGGCCTTCTGTTTACTTATGAAGAAAGAAGTTGAAGATGCTCCAAAGCAGATGATTCGAGGCCTCTACATTCTAGACGTCAGAGCGACGTGAAGCAGGAATTGGATGCAAGAACTGCGTAAGCGTTAAATTCTAGCTCTGGTCCAGCCAATACGTTAGTCGCATGCACACGCTCCGCTTCAAAGCCCCTTGATGTATAGAACTTTATCGAGGCGTCTACGTGGGCTGGCGCTTCGTTCTGACTGGTTGCATTTTTTTTCCGCCATCGACACTGAAAGAGATTGAAAAGAACTGTACAGAGAAGCGCACATTCTCGTTTACCGTTAGACTTGCGAAAGTGGCGGTGCCTTATAAAATACTGCAGACCACAGTTTCAGTGCCGCCATTAATACGGAAAAAGTTAAATTGCCATTTGAGTCAGCAGATGGCACTGCATTCCGCAAAGGGTCTATAAAGACATTGATGGACGTGCGTGCAAAGTGGCATTTGTTTTGAATGTTTGCTTCAGAACAGTTACTGCTGCAGAAGGCAGCATGCGCAGCGTGTGTAAGTACAGTCGCGCACGTTCCATGAGCCTAGGTAATTTAGCAATAAGTCTATTTGGTGCGAGAAGCGAGCGTCAGTAGGCAGATGAAAGTTGAAGGGGCCGTAAAACAACGACATTGTTTCTTACTTTGCACCAGCTTACTGGCACTAGTGGGACCCAAAAAAACTCGAACGCAACGCCACTGACAAAGAGTCTTTGTCGCGTTCAAACTTTAAGGATAATAGTGTACATTTTTTCTCAGTCTCTTTGCAAATGTTGACGACGAAGTTGCAGGGACAACGCCAACCATTGGGTTATTACAATAAACGCTAGAGGCTCAGGTGGCGCTAGTGTGCTGTTGCCTTTTGAAGCAGACAGCAACCAGTCTAAATTTGACTTCCGGTAATGCATTGCCATGGGAAAACGCAAATGCATTTTCTACTTGCGCTTGACTATGAGAGCAAATATTGGTTAGTGTTGTGATAGAATAACAAATGTGGAACGTTTAAAATCTGGTGCACAAAAATAATTGTCAGCTAGAGCGTTTTTTTTTTTAGAATGCATGGCGGCGAACAGTGCTCTAAAATAGGCCAATGCACATCTGTACTTCGTGTTGACGTTGGAGATTGCTATATAGGGCTTGTTTGTATGCATATAGTCAATGCTATGAAGCACACAGAATGAATTAGCTTGGCAAAACACCAAAAGAATGCTATATATAATATACGCCAAAACACAATAAAAACAGACGATAAGAACGACGCGTGGAGTTATGGAATGAAGAACACGTTGTGGATTAGTAACAAACTGTCCGTGAATAATAAAAATAAGGCAGAACCCGAGCGTTTTTTTCTACTTTTTAATTGTCTGATTAGCTTGATTTCATAGCTTGTATTGATATATCATTCCGTGCAACATAGACCTTGGCCTCAATGTCTGCTAACTTAAACATCACTCTGGTATAAAAAAAAGCTAAATAAATTACACTTTTATAATGTGAATAAACCTACATAGTACGCGTTACGAGTAAAGAAACTACGCTGATTTCTACTATTCCCTGGTGAAGAGAAAAATATCACGTACGTATTCCCATAGGGATACACAGGAAGGCTGGAAAAGTAGTCTGGGTGGGGGGATTGGTGGGCGAGTGGTCTCGCGCACACCAGCGCAGGCTCTCTATCACCGCTAGCCCGCTGGCCTGCGCTACAAAGGTATTCCAGCTGCTCGAACACGGTCACACGATTGATGGGCCGCATCGGGCCGCATTTGCAATACCAGCTGCGAGGAGGTGACGAAAGCGTTGATCATCTGCAAACATCACCGCCTTTCCTTCTGCTTTCCTCCTCGGCTCGTGAAAACGCAGCGCATGCATACTTGCGAGTCACGACCGATCAGCGAGGATTGAGACGAACCCTCTCTCCAATCTGTGGCGTGAGGCTCCTTTGAACATCCCGCTTTCTATAAGCGAGGCACGCACGCGTGTGCAGTGGGGCCCGTGGCTTGTGAGGGGCACGAGGGAATAAACCTTCCTTTTTGGTTTGCCGTGACACGGAGTCGGTCCCATTTCTTTCGGGCGCCACTGAGCACCGAGACACAATCAAGGCTGTCTAGCGGCCGAAGTTAGCGCTCGCTCACCTTCCTTAGAGTTGGGGACGGGAGGGGGCTAAGCCTTGATGCGCCTTTCACCGGTCTCACCTTTCCTGCTTTTCTCGGCCTAACGGTTTGTTTTGAGCGCTGGGAGCAATGGCTCCGAGGGAAGAGGGGACGCAGCGGAGAACGCGCGCCATCTTGTCAACGGCGACTTTTCGCCTGCAGAGCTGCCTGAGAAATGTGGTGAGTCTTTGTTCGCGTTGATGTGCCTCTTTTAGTGATTTTGTGTCGGATGCTTGTGATTACAGTTCAATCGAGAATCATGCCTGTTCGAGGGAATCAGCGAGGGTCGCGCAACCCTCCTCCGTGGCCGCGCCGATACGTCCGTACGCGTAAGAGGTCTCGCTCTAACGAACCGGGCCTAGCTGCTGGGCCGCTGGGCTGGCTGTTACGCGACCTTAACCGGTTATGCGGCCTTTACTGGTTTGCAGCTGCAGTTTGCGCCCAAGCGGATCTTGAGCATGCGGGCACCTGGTTACAGGGGCAAAGATAGTCCGCGCGGAGCCGATTAAGTAGCGCTGAGCTTGGCCTGAGGAAGCGGTGGGGTACGGTGGAAATCATTTCATCGAACGACGTTTCATCGACAGGTCGTTTCATCGACACGTGATGTTTTATCGACCGATAGTTTCATCGACAAATCTCTTCATCGACAGCTCAGATTAGCTTTTTTTTTCTCTGTAATAAGCTGCATGAGACTGTCGCCGCGAAGCGGCGTGTATAGGTGGGTCAGGTGAGTTAAAACTTTTGTAATGAGCCGCCGCAAACTGTCGCCGCGAATCGGCGTGAACGCAGGCGGGTTGGGGGAGGGGGGGGGGGGTGTTAACGCGCACACCAGTGATACACGCGTGATGAAATGTCCCTACAGCGTGCAATTCGTGTAATAATTGTCGATGAAACATTTGTCTCGACGAAACGTGCGTCCATTAAACGTGTGTCCATGAAAAGTGTCCACGAAACGTAATTGCACGAAGCGAGTTTCCATGAAACGATAAGGGCTCAGATGCCTACAGACTGTGAAATCCTCGAGCTTTTTTGTCCCTCGTTTGCGGGAGTCTCTGGCAGGCGTCCAGTTTGAGACTCGGGAGAAGCAGGATGGGCCGTGTGTGTTGACTTCACCGCGTTTCGTGTACACTGCTGCCGGGTGTCTTTTTAAATGAGTTTGCTTGTGATTGTGCTGTGTGACGCCGACATTCGGAGTTCGCTGCTTAAATCGTAAGTACGCCGTCAAGTTTTATTTACGTATCTCATTCGTTCGCGCGTTGCATGATCAAAATTCGTGCAATGTGTCGCTCCTTGAAGCAACTTTAGGAAATCGTATTGATTTCTCACTTTTGTATGCTTGTTGCAGTGGTCGTTGCAAATAATCGTTTTCCTCTGATATGTTGCCGTTCTTGTTTTCCACACTATGTCTGCACGCGTGGATGCGTCTCTGCTGCGCCGTATTTAAAAGGTGTCTTTCGCATTCGGGATATTATCAGACGTAAATAATTCCCATGTGTAGGCATAGAAAGTCTCTAGGTTCGTGTCCCTGCTAGCAATTGCTTTACATTATTTCTTGCTTTAACGCTTCACCTAATAAAGTTTCTTAATTTCAGAAACGTTAAATAAATGAACGAGTTAAAACACACAAGACACACGGTTAACAATGCGTAGCGGAAGTGCGTCTGCCTCTTTTAAAGGGGTTGTGTTGACGCCTAAAGGCCGAGCTCTGATTGGCTCCAATTGGAAGGATAGTGGGTAGACCTCAAGGTAGCTAACATTGAGGTATATCCCCTATCCTTCCAAGCAGAGCCAATAAGAACTCTGCCTTCTGATGTCACCGCAACCCCTGCTCGAGAAGCAGACAAACTTGCCCTCGCGAATTAGTATTGATACTACAGTATCCTTCAAGTCTACATGAAGTGTGCTCATAGTATACTCGGAGTGCACTTACAGTCTCATAAATGTGCACATGTGCCCTACTTACGGTGTATTTGCAATGTATTGGAAGTATAGAAGCTGTCTGCTATAGGTAGAGAGCAAGTGTACTTTCGTGTTTCATAAAAATATGAGCAGAGTATGGTATTAGAACCTCCTCCGCGTGAACTGTCAGAACTATTTCAGTACACTAATTCTGTACAGCTCTTTACCAAGGGTACGTTATGCTTGATTCTAACAATGCTTCAGCCTGATGGTATTTCGGTATTTGAAAAGAGCGCACCTCCAAAAACTCAAAATTCATTCGATGGTTCCTTTAAGCAAATTGCCAATTGCACTTTATGATAAATGCCAATCAAACCTAAACTACAGTCACAAGGAATGCACCTCCGCACGTGCACTGCTGAGGCGCGAATTCCGTAGAGCCTTCTCTGGTAGCTTTAGTGGAGGTAACGCGAATCAGACAAAAACGCACGAACCATCAGTTTGTATGTGCGTAGTGGTTTGATATAACTCGTCCTTTTCAACGACCACGCTGTTTAAATGAAGATCAGTTCAGGTTGTGTAAACAATGTCAACAAATTATCAAATTTTTTTTAATTTCTTTTATTTCTTTTTGAGGTCAAGACACAAATACATACAGTTCTACCTAAATGAGGGTTAGCGTGTCCTCAAACTATACTTAAGAGGACAATGTCGCATAGATATAAAAACAATATTTGAAGTGATACATGTCAACTTTGCAGCACCAGCTTATAAAACCCTTAAGTTATCTCCCTCACTAAATGCGCCATGGTGCAGAGCAGATTCACGTATTCCTAAGAGGTTAGATAGCCCTAGAATATCTTTGTCAACACAATGTCTAACTATAATCTTATATCCCACGACTTTTTCTTTAAAAAAATGTTCGGCATATTTATCTTTGGTATGCTACTTGGGAGCAAGGATAACGATTTACAAAAGACAAGAATAAGAACAGGATGCATGAACAAAATTTACAAGGTTACTGAATGTGTATGCGGCTCAATCGAAATGCGATTTCCTTTCGAGTAACTACTCATAAAATTGACTTGAATCACATTTACGAAATGCCACTATCTAACATTGAATATTTGCTTCTAACTGCTTGCGCCATATCAGCTTATTCCACCAAACTCGTAGTTTTTGCTGACGCCACACATTTAAGGCAGAAAAACATAAATAAACTGACAATCACCTGTTTCTTCTCACATCGTTTAACTTTGTAGATGACATAAATTTGATTTCACTTGATAGCTTTGATCTCCTAATTTTATCAGACATTTCTTCTTGGTTTTGATGGATGCGTAATTGATGTTCTATTGCAAACTTGTGCATACGCGATGATATCTAAGAATACAATAATAATGAATATACATTAGCCTTTACCTTTGACATACCATATATCAAGTTTGATTTTCGGCTTAGGTACATTCAGAAATTCGTGCTTCAACCTACTATTTTAGTAGCCAGGGAAAAATATCAGCTCTCGGTGCCCCGACTATTGAACTGACCCAACACAAACAGCTTTCCAGACACAGTCTCAGTAAACGTACCTCGAGTTGTTTTCCTTGTGTGTTTGGATTCCGAGGAATTTCAAAACTTTCCGGAGCGAGGAACCTTTATAACAGTCTTAGTGAATTCAGGCATGCAAATACAGTCACAATAGGTTACCTCGCAAGAAAACAATGATCGGCAAATTACTCACGACGAGAGTGGAAAAGAAATTTACGCCACTGCATATCTGTTATGAAAATGCGTCTACATCATTGGCACTGAAGCCACGTCGGAATATAATGCTGCAATGACGTCTTAGCTCTAGTTCACAATCCTTTTGTCTTGGTCACAGATGAGCGGATGTAATATCAAGTGATAAAGATAAAAATATTCGTAGAATACAAGCGGGACGACAGGTGCATATTTTATATCGTATTGGCATTACATTAACTGCAAAAGCGAGTTGATCGGATCCCTCCCGGATGGGACATATGCTACTGCAGTGAGAGGGCAATAGATAGGGAGAAGTACATCAATTACAAAAATGACTCAATGTGAGCTGAGAAGTCCATCATCGCAGCCCGTCTAATCCATCAACTGAAAGTCAGCAAAAAAAAAAACGCTCAACCTGGAACAAAATGTAATGTCTTCCAGGTAAAATTTAGATGTAAAAAAATAACTTGCCACGAATATATCTTTTTAGCAGAATGTTTACGTATTGAGACTGAGTGAATGATTTTGAAAAGTATCCTTTATTTCGGCACGTAAATTCCATACATGTTTAACACGTCATTGACAGTTTTTTTTATAGACACCACTTACGCAAGCTACGACAGTTATCAGCCGTATGAGTAGTTTATATTAGCGATAGAGTAATGCATGGAGTTACTAAGTTATTTCGCGAGAAGCTTGTCGATAGTCCTTTTTCGTTTACTCTCGTCCTCAGGCACGCATACCCAAGATTCCAAGACTATAGCACGTCGACACTACTTACGCCATCTATCGGCAGCGGTGGCGAAACGGCCCGTAACTCAATGGAACAAACTAGTATTTATGTTTTGTTTTTTTCATAAACTTGTAGTTGCCGAAGTATTTCGTTCTCAGCTACTTTTTTTTAAATAGATATACTTATTTTTTGTCGTGCTAAATTTAAAGGATGTTTGCCTAAGAGAAAAAGAGCCAACTGGAAATCGGAAAAATATGCATTATCCTCATGAGAGTAGGGCACGGTGGAAGAGATACGTTTAGGTGATGACTCTGGCCGCTTTTCCCCCGGGGAGCGAGCGACCAGATCGTGTTCGGAGCTACCCTCGAACCAGGAGCTGTTAGTTCCGCGCCGCCGCGGAGGGCGCTGAGCTATGAGCACCGTGGGTATGAGGTCCCACCTCGGCGGCCACGGTGTCGGCAGCGTAGCGTGGGTGCCTTTTTCGCGGTGTGGTGGTGTGGCGGTGGTGTGCGGCCAGTGGCCGGCCTCGTGTTTTGCTTTGGTGCTGTGTCGATCACAGGTGCCACCATCGTGCACGAAGGTGAGCCTTAACCCGAAGAAGAAGAAGTTATGCTATAAGGATGAGAAAGACTGTGCTTCGTTCTCCACTGCAATTCGGGGTACCGGAACTGTGCAATGCGAGTGTCCTTGTTTGAAGCTCCATCGAATGACGTTCACCTGGAGCAGTGGCGTCGTGCAATCCCGAGGGCCCGATCGCAAGTTACTACCTAGTGATCATGTTTGTGCCAAGCATTCATCTGACGAACTGATATCGACATGGTATCATGCGGAGTTCGGTGGGAGAGTTCTCCTCCATGCTGTAAAGAAGCCCGTGCTGTCTGTAGACGCCTTTACACCCCAACAGGAACCTTTCTAGCTACTGGAGAAAGAGAATCAGTTCTTGGTGGAAAACAAAGGACACCAGACTGTCTACTGGGACACAATCGACAGTGTTCTTGACACATGCACAATAACGTTTCCATGCGCTGAACACAAAGAAGAAACAATCGCCCAGTTACTCCACTAATACATCAGCACGCGAATGCTACACCACTGTAAGCATATTACCATGAGCAGGAACAAACAAATCAAGAAAATAAGAAATCAGCAAAGGAGTGCTTCTCTTAGTTTGAGAGCGTGGGCGAGAAACACAGGATGTATGGAACGGCATTCTTTGGTAGTATGCAGTGAACTCAGCTTTTTGTGTACATTTAAATTCAAAACATATTTGTCAGATATTTTCTTTTTACCTGTAAGACGGGATGACACCATATTGGGAGTGTATAGATGAAACGTGATTTATGTCCAATAACCGCTACAACTGTTTGACTTTCATTCACTGTGTCATCATTTCAGTAACTATGTCATCATAAATAAAATGTTTTCTGCTCACATGGTTTGTGTGTACTACTGTACCAGTTGACATCGTATGTATAACCATTTGTAATGCTAATACCTTTCTGCGCATGTAAATAATTATTTCAGCCCAACTATGTAACATTATTAAATTTATTTTTTTTAAATAAAAACGCAGAAGCAGGGTGGAAAAAATCTCCCGACCTCCTATAAAACAACGCAATGTGTGTAAACATTTTACGGAACTGTTACCAAACGTGCTGTCGGACGAAACATGCGAGCACGACCCAGCTGTTTAACAGAATTGTTTTAAATTACTCTAAATAATTGAAAGCCCAGCAGATTGCGTAAGAACGTTCTATATTTATACGGGTATTTTTGTCACGTTGAATCATCATCGGAATGTTCTCGTTTAAAAAACAGCAATCGCACGGGGGAAAAGGCAATCAGTGTCCAATGAGCCAACATAAATCCATCATTTCACCCCCCAGTACACAGGGACCGAGTAAAAAATGCATAATTTCCTTCACAAGCGCTTTAGCAAGGCTCATAAGCCCCTCTATACTTGGGCGCCGTCTATTCCCGTGCGAGTGAAGCGCGCTCGGTGCGCCGAACATAGTGTGGTCGCCGCGTCGGAGAGAGATTCATCACCTAAATGTATTTTGTTCCATTGTGGAGTAGGGCGATATACAGAGAAATATTTCCGTTCAAACTCAATTTACAAACTAACAAAGCTGCTATCTCGAGTTTTTTTCTGCAATCCTATAAGCTCCAGTTTTCCAGCGACATCTTGGCACTATTTTCTTTGCGATCCGTCAATTCTACAAAGTTCCCAGGTTATTTAAAGAACAAAAAAGAGGGGATCTCCAAATTAATTAGGGGCTGTTTGAAGCACTAAAAAGTTGTTTTTCGCGCATAATAACAAAGTAAATGAGTTAATATTATGATATATAGTACAGAATATATGTGATTTATCATTCTTAGAACATATTTACCAAAACGCGGCGTTCGAACCTGGGGTTCCTGAATATAAATAATAAAAAGAAAATACGAATTTGTTTTACGATGGAGCGTGAACGTTTCGCCGCGAGGTAAAAGCATTCTTCGCAAGGAAGATGCAATATAACATCTTATTTCACGAATCGGGGATAAAAAAAATAATCACATCAAGTCGCACTGAGCCGCGCACACAAAAATAAGAATTAGTGCGCGGATTTCAACGACGCAGTTATAAAAATGATTTGTTTTCAAGTGTACAAATGAATGCAAATTAACTTGCAGTTCTTGAACAAGGTATTTAAATATGCCATTATAATATTGATTAAATTTCATCTTAATGCTTACCCAGGTAGCACGCCAGAGGAAAGCCCAACTTGGCCAAAGGTCTGGCAAACATAAGGGCCCAACTTTGGCGCAGTTAGGTTTTGCACCATGGCACTCATCAGTGCCAAAGTACGGTGCCTAACTATAGCCTTAGTTGGGCGATCCTAGGGCATACCAAAGTTTGGCTCTTCTCTGGTACGCCAGAGGAGCGCCAAAGTTGGTGCCATACTTGAGCCATGACTGCCAAAGCAACGCCGAATTTGGGTATTTCGGACATGCCAAGTATGGCCTTTCTCTGGTGCGCCACAGTTCTGCCAAAGTAAGTGCCAGACGTGAACCATAACTGCCAGAGCAACGCCTAATTTGGGTATTTCGGCCACACCAAGTTTGGCTTTTCTTTGGTCCGCCACAGGTGTACCAAAGTAAGTGCCAAACTTGAGTCATAACTGTCAAAGCAACGCCTGATTTGGGTATTTCGGACATGCCAAGATTGGCCTTTCTCTGGTCCGCCACAATTCTGCCAAAGTAAGTGCCAGACTTGAGCCCTAACTGCCAAAGCAACGCCTAATTCGGGTATTTCGGCCACACGAAGTTTGGGCTTTTTCTGATCCGCCACAGTTGTGCCAAAGTAAGTGCCAGACTTGAGTCATAACTGTCAAAGCAATGCCTAATTTTGGTATTTCGGCCACGCCGAGTTTGGCTTTTCTCTGGTCCGCCACAGTTGTGCCAATGTAAGTGCCAGACTTGAGCCATAACTGCCGCAGTAAATCTTAATTTGGCGATTCGGGGCATGCCGAAGTTTGCCTCTTCTCTGGCTACCCACTGAAGTGCCAAATAAGTGCCAAAAGTGACAAAGAAAGCCGAGAGCCCTGCCAAAGTTTGGAATATCTCTGGTGTGTCACAGAAGTGCTCTTTTACGCGCCCCAGAAGAGAATTAATTAAATAAGCGCTGGAAACACGATGGTCAGATATCATCACCTCCGTTCCCAAGCAGCACGGCAATACTTTGCAGTATCGTGCCAGTACCGGCCGAAAGTCGGTTCCAATATCGCTCAAATGTCCAGTTTTGCACCACCGTCTGAAATCCGGCAGGTATTGCCGTACAGCCGTTTTGCCCCGGCCTAGCGTTCGTCGCAATATTGTGCGAATACTCTACGATGCGTCTGCTCCGTATTGGCCGAACGTCGTGCAAGTATGTGTACGTTGCATATCATTTGTTGCATATCCAATCACATACACGGACAAACACAATTTTTTCGATCGCTCGCAGACGTTTATTAAACCACTATCATTACACGCAGTGTATTCTCGAGATATTTACAAAGATCACACTTCTCTGTAAAATTTCAAAAAGCAAATTATGAAATAGAGTTAACACTGTCCTCATTCAAAGCAAAACTCATCACACAAAAAACCGCGGAGATTGAGAGGAAAGCAGGATTACTATCAGAAGCATGCTTGCAGTATACTAACTAATAAAAGAGCGATATCATGTAATCCTTGATAGATGCATAATCCAACTCAGGCACCCCACAAACACACTCAAGAAAGAAGGTTGCGCACATTCAACTGATGTCTCGTCGTCGGCGAAGAGCAGTTTTTGTGGAAGCGTGTCCAACAAACACATCACAAGAATTACACGAACTCCGGTGAAAAAAATGGCTGTTACCGAACAATTGGCATGGACGTATTCCGGCCCTTTACGACGAAGAAACACGGCCGCCCCTGCAACGCACGAAAGCAAAAGAACACTGAAGAGCGCATTTCGAAAACCGGACCTACGTGGCCCGCCTATTTCTATAACTAGGCAAACGGCGAAAACAAGAGCCCCAGAGATCACATCAGCGTGACAGACAGAGTTACGTGACAAATTTTCGTCCAAACGTTTTTGTCCTCCGCGTCCTACGTAGAGAGGTCGCACGTTTCGTTCCACCCTTTTGATTTGCTTAAAGCGGCTCTCGCGCTCGCTGACAGCCACACGAAGACACAAAAGCAGGTGGGGAGGATTTGCAAGAGGCGAGGTCGAAGGGGCATCAACAACACAGCTAAGCTCCCTCTGCGTTTTCGACGCTTTAGTGAAAAAAAAAATATAAAGACAGCTTATAAAAAAAACCTGCACTGCAGCCAAAGCTACAGGGGAGAGAGTGCATTCCGACCTGTTCAACAGGGGGGAAATAAGGGACGGGGGAATCCCAGCCCTTCTCTCTCCTTCCCCCTTTCCCTTCTTTTGAACTGGTTGGCATACGCTCTCTCCCCTGTAGCTTTAGCTGTACTGCGTGGTTAGCCGAGGCTTGAAATGTCACCTTTGGTTAGAGGGGGGGGAGGGACTGAAAGATTACGAGAGAAAGGTGTGCCTGGATTGTTTCTCTCAAAAGTTTCAAATTAACGTTTAAAAATCGTCGCTTCCCGGATTTTTAAACATTTAGAAAGTGGAGACAAATAAGGGACAATACAGACAGGACAATCTTTCAACTTCAACAACATTTCTTTCGGCTTCAAGCTCAAAGCCCGCCCGCTCCGTGGAGTACGGGAAAGGGAAATCTTGGGGGAAGGAGAGGAAGCGGAGGAAGTGAGGAGGTTGCCAAACGAGGAAGGGAGAGGAGAGGAAGGGGGCTCGACTGGAAATGCGGGATAAGGGAATGAAAGGAAAGGCCGCTGCTGCCGGTGACCTTGTCGCCTTGCCTAGTCTGTCAGCGTTCGGCTTCCATTGTGGGCCTCAGAAAGATAATCTCCTTTCTTGATTAACGTAGAAGTTTGGGCTAGTTGGTAAGACATAATAAAAACAAAACAGCGCAAAGACAAGGACGAAGTAGAATGAACAACAGGACACAGCGCTGTATTGGATAAACACATTGTCATTCCAGGTCGCAAACGTCGACTTCAAATAAAACGCCAGAAGCTCTAGAAACTTGCTGACACTAAGCCCTGCTTCATTTTGAAACGCCACATAGCCATGCCTATCAATGCATTCTTCAACACTTGCCATTAACTTGTCATGCGGGAGCGAATAATACAGATCTTTTATGTCTACCGAGCAGGCCAAAAGACTCCTGCTAGAATGGTCTTTTAGATACCCAATTATTTCTTCCGAATTCTTAACTCGAAAAGGGTAATCTATCACAAGCACATTCAAACTCTTCTGTAGGAAGGTAGCCATATATTTGTGCCACGTCCCATTTTCCGATGGAATAACACGCAGAGGACAATCTACTTTATGTGTTTTGGCTGAAAAAAATAATTTTAGACTTAGGCCTTTACAGTTTTCCACAGATAGCGCAAGTTTATCAAAACCTAGTCTCTTACAACCCTTGCGAGCATCTAGGCTTAACTTTTGAAAGTGACACATCGTCCATGTTAGAAAAAGTAGCATAGATAGCATCAGACGCTTTTTCCAAAAACATGCCCTTTGGTGCAACAACAAAGCCACCTTCTTTATATGCTGGTAGTCGCGACAGATTGTTATAAATTAAAAAGGAGACATTGCTCTTCAGAGGAATCTTATGACCGGAAGGCTTACAGTTCATCAAGACATCCACTCCTTCAGACACACATCTTTCAGTCTCTGATTCCGGTGCTCTTGCAGAGACTTGTCTCACCATTGATAGAAGTTCAGGAGATGATTTCTTTGGCTCCACGGCGAACTTGGGGCCTTGGCACAGGACCCTTTCCACTTGCTTCGAAAGGTCGGTTCCACCCAATTTGTGGACCTTGTTTTCAGCAGCTGGAGTTGTCTTGGTCACGCCGGCTCGAAGGTGCAACAAAGTTTGTTGCCACAGAAAGTCAACAGTTCTGTCAACTGTACGTGAAAACTCACGCCACCGAGCATCACTCCTGTACGGATTGGCCCTATCTTGAAGACGTATGAACAGGCACTCTCTGTAAAGTCGTGTCTGTCGTTCACATTCTTAACGGAGGATCCTGCAAACCCGCATTCCATGGCCCTGTGAAGGACCGTACGCACCAAACAAGATCCGGACTTCTAGAGGCAGGAGATTCCGGCGAATGAAGAAGGCCAGCATGCGGGAGCGGCAAATCGTGCCCGCTATAAGCGTCACCAGAACGCACGGGTCCAAACTCAAACATTGAAAAGAGCCCGATGTATAAGAAATATAGTTGATTAACGTAGAAGTTTGGGCTAGTTGGTAAGACATGATAAAAACAAAACAGCGCAAAGACAAGGACGAAGTAGAAGGAACAACCGGACACAGCGCTGTGTCCTGTTGTTCCTTCTACTTCGTCCTTGTCTTTGCGCTGTTTTGTTTTTATCCTTTCTTGAGAGCGAAATGGAAGGGGTGGTTATCACAGTGGTGCTTACGTTTTGCGGGTTTGTCGCCATCCGATAGGCCTCAATTATTTAACTTCCAACCCGCTCGCAGTGGCCTCCCATGGCTGTCGTGCCGGCAAAGTTAGGCCCGCTTCAGACGGGGCAATTTCGCCCAGAAACTTGACGTCGCAACACCAGCAACACGGGCCGCCCGCGTACACACTCAGCAGCCGAATTGCTACGACTTGCTATCATCATCATGAAATCTTACTTTTCTTGAACTACATAGATGCACAGTCACATGCTAAAACATGTTTTTATATTATTAAATTGCGTTGAGAATGCTAGCTCATCTTTCTGAAGTAGTTTCTTCCCAAAAACGATCAATTTCAAACCAGAACCAATTCTTTAGCTGTCATAATCACTACCACAGGGGTGTCACGTGAAAATATCCCGTCCCTGATTGGCTGCTGCCGCTTTAAACGTTTCCGAGTTGTTCGAGTTGCTCGTCCGTTTCGAGCCGGACCCGATCTCCGCAATTCGTGTCGATTTAGGGAACGCTAGGGAACAACCCGCCAGCAACCTCAAAATTGCTGGAAAAGTTGCCCCGTCTGAAGCGGGCCTTAGGAGCGCAGCCGGGGCATTTTCTCCCACGAATGACGATCGGGCGCTGAGAATCCGAAGCAGCTCTTTCGGCGTCCATTCGATGTTCTCGGAGTCGGTCGTTGAGGCATCGCCCCGTTTGCCCGATGTACCTGGCCCCGCAGGACAGGGGGATCGCGTACACGTCCTCCGCTTCCTCTCTTTCCCCCAAGATTTCCCCTTCCCGTACTTCCACAGAGCGGGCGGGTTTTGAGATTGAAGCCGAAAATAAATGTTGTTGAAGTTGAAAGATTGTCTTGTATGTATCGTCCTTTATGTGTCTCCACTTTTTAAATGTTTAAAAAGCACCAACACGCCAAATAGTACAAGTTCCGGGATTTCATTTTAATTCCCCAAGTGTGATGCGGGAGCGGCGCCACGGAGCCCCGGTCGTTTCCGCTCTTTGTTATCGCTCGAATTTGACAGTGCTCAATCACAATGCAAGACACGCACAGAGCCACGCTCGCTTTTGCAATGCGCCACCTAATAATATTATCTGTTGAGGAGACGTGCGCACATCAGTCTCGCGCAGCGCTAGCTCGATGGCAGCACTTTCTGTAAAGGCGCATTCACACCGAGGATGTAAGCAGTCGCGCGATGCGACTAAATCGCATCGCAAAAAAAAGGAAATTAGATGGTCACTCTGGCGTGCGCGACGAGCGAGTCCAACGCCTTCGTTGGCGGGTCGCTTCTCAAGAACTCTCGCTCCGAACGCCGTTGATTGGCTCAGCCTCTCCGCGACTAGATCGCATCGCAAAAAGTCGGGTCAGCAAGCGACTGCTCAAATCGCGTCGCTTTTCGCGCGCGATGGTCGCCTTAGCGATGAAAGTTATCGCGTGAATAGATCGCATTGCCGGTGTGAACGCGCCTTAATGTCGAACCAGTCTCACGGCGAGTCTCGATATTGGCGTGTGTACCTACGCGCGAGTACAACATCCGGCACAATTTGCGTTTGCAAAGCCTGGTCCAGCCGCGGCAAAACATTCAGCCAACCTTTGGACTGGAGAAATCAAGAGACACCCAAAATAAGATAACGTGGGCAGCCGAATGAAACTTGATTCCTATTTAAGTTAAGATGAAGACCACCCGCGTACATCAAATACCTCATCAGCCGAACTCCAAGGCAGTCAGCCTAGTTCTGGCCCTTGTTTGGCAACTTTGGCCCGTAGCTGCGAGATGACAGCCGAACTATCGGGAAGCGAAGCCTAACTTTGGCACTTGTTTGGCGACTTGGGCCCAAAGATGCCAGATGTCAGCCGAACTACAAGGTAGTAAGCCTAACTCTGGCACATGTGTGGCGATTTTGGCCCGAAGGTGCCAGATGACAGCCGAACTATCAAAAAGTGAAGCCTAACTTTGGCATTTGTTTGGCGATTTTGGCCCAAAATGCCAAATATCTGCCAAAATACCGGGCAGTAAGCCTAACTCTTGCATTTGTTGGGAGATTTAGACCCGAAGATGCCAGATGACAGCCGAACTACCAGCCAATGAAGCCTAAGTTTGTCACTTGTTTGGTGAATTAGGGCCAAAATACCCAGACTGTTGCCAAGAAAGGTCAGGTTCGGCTCTACTTTGGCTTCTTCGGGCTTTTCAATGCCCTAAACTCCCAGACAAAAGCCAAGTTTTGGCCCGAAACTCGGTGCTACCTTGGTAGGGTATAGTCAAGACACAAAATGAGCAGCGTGTTTTCATCTGCGGTGGGTGTTTGTTAATGAGATTTTCTAAACCCATTCCTACGTACAATATGTCCGATGGGCACGTGGTTGGAGCACGTGATGTCACAATGTCGCGTCGTGGTGTCTCATGACGTCACGTCACGTGAAAAAGTGTAGAGTGACGTCATAGTATCTTGATATCGTCACTTTTAGAGTCACGCCATTGTGTCATGTCACACACATTCTGCGATATCGCGCGACGTTGTCACATAGATGGTGTCACGTGACGACTTTATGCTACTGAAGTAACGTGGTCACACTTCGCTGGTGTCCTCGACCATTGTGAGCTAATTTGGTAGGCAATCTCGCCTGTCAAATTTAGCATTTCTTCAAGGGATTCCGTAACTCGAAAGTTAGCGGGACCTAATTGGCTTTATTTCGTGGGCGATGGACGGTTTTTTCAGGCGGTTCTTGAGACGCCTTGTCATGCTTTCTCGGTACAGCGACGATTACACATATACAATTGACCGCATAAACGCAAAACCGTGGACAGTGTGGCTGTTACGTCTTCGGCGAAGACGCTCCGCGCACGTGATACGCCGGAGATTGTCTCATCGCATGTCAGCTTTTCTGGCCGTCGTGGTAAGACATATCTCTATTATAATAGGCTGCACCGCGGATCGAGGGCCTGTCGGTGGCCCCACAAACGGTCATTGCTTCACGCCATGGAATTCACGCAAGTCTATGGGAGAAGAACACAAAAGTAGGAATATTGAAGTTCGCACGCGGAGCTCGAAGGCGAGTGTTTTATGATGTGCTTCGAATATTATGTGAGGTGTGTGGAGATCGAATCTGTAAAGATTGAACAGGAGCTGGATCGTCTTCAAAAAGAACACATAATCACTGTTGTGATGAGGAGTGAGTGGGCTACTTCAATCGTTCTAGTGATGAAGAAAAATGGACAATAGCGCAAATAAGCCTACACGAGGATTACAAGGTGACACTCAACACTGCATTGAAGCCAGATGGGTACCCACTACTGAAGACTGAAGATCTATTTGTGAATATTGCCAATGGGGAGAAGTTCACGAAGCTGGATTGCAAACAAGGTCACTTCCAGATCCCCTCAGCGGGTGAATCAAGAAACCTTACGGTAATCAGCAAACACAAAGGGCTCTAGCAGGTGAACAGAGTATCATTAGGAATAGCACCAGCGTCGTGTACCTTCCAACGCGTCATCGAAGAACGCGTTGTGAACTTGCCGTACGCAGGTTCATTTCAGGATGACATCACAGTAAGTGGCAAGAACGATCAACATTACCTGCAGAACGTGGACATCGTACTGGAAAACTCAAAGAAAGTGACCTTCTCTTGGGAAGGGAAAAATGCTGCTTCATGCAAGACACTATCGAGTACATGAGACATGTCGTAGACAAGCTAGGGATCCACCCAAATCCCAAGAAGGTGGAGCCGATCCTAGCAGTGAAGATGTCAAAAAACCAAAAAGTACGCGGAGCATTTCTGAAACTGCTGAAGTGCTATGGAAAGTTCATCAGCACCACAGTCGACTTCTTACATCCGCTATATGAACTGCTGCAAAAAGATGGTAGGTGAGAATGGTCGAGATCATGCCAGAGAGTCTTCAATAAAGCGAAAAGCCAACTCACCAAACAGAGGGGTCGCTGCTAGCAGCCGGTGAGCACCAACACGCTGAATTCACATGTGCGTCGCAGGTTTTTCTACGTTTCGGTAAAAAGAAGTGGCTTTTTCGCTGAAAAACGCGCTCAAGTGATCTCGCGAAGTTATCCGAACTCTTCTGATACCTACCTCAAGTCAGTCAGTGCAAACGTTTTGATTTTCATAGCTGTTTCTTGTTGGCACCCACGAGGGCCGGCTAACCCTCGTTAGGCTTAGCAGCCCTAGGCGAGCCGAGTCAGGAAGATTCGTAAAGGTCGCCTCGCTAAGCCTAACTTCGTGGAACGTCCGAGTACGGCATGCTAACAGACTTGACTATGGCTCAAGGACCAAGCAAAAGGCCCGATACAGCAAAGATTATTGGCTACGACCATGAGGCCATGGACCACACCAGGCTAGACCCGACGCAGCAGTCGCTCCACGATGATAAAGGCCCAGAAGATATTTCCGAGAACAATGACGCTAGATCCGGCAGCGATTGGGTTCAAGTGCTAAATAAGAAAAAAGATACAAGGAGAGAACAGCAGACGCACGACACTCAAGCGCACGAACGAATCGAAGCGCCAACAACCGGATTTACACCTATCCCGAACCAGCATCTGCGACTACCGAACCTTTGGAATTTCAAGTACAAGATTGGCGTTAAGCCGTAGAAAGCGGTTGCCCTCAAGCAATTTAAGGCAAAGCTTGGAAAGGCGATACGAGGGCACTGCAGAACGAGCTCAAGGCAAGATCCCTGAATCGTCTGCTTGAAGCGCGGAACATTATCATGTTATGCACCAACGAGTGGGACGACGCAGTCGTGCTGGCCGGAATCAAGGATCTTCGCTTTTCGGCCGGGTACTTGAAGGTGAAGGCCTACCACGTAGCACGGAGCGAGAACACATGCCGGGGGTTGATCCACGTTGTCCGGACGAATTTTAAGAGTGAGAAATTATTGTGGAGGACGGGAGCCCCTGAGTTTTAAGCTTTCGACGCGAGGAGACGGGGTAAATTGCAGTCAGCCGTCATCACCTTCGCCGGGAAGAACGTCCCATACACGGTAGACTTCGAT
>JABSTQ010007214.1:0-40167 GCA_013358835.2 Ixodes persulcatus
GGCGGTATTAGGAAATTGTTTTATTTCTTTTAAAAATTGCTCTTCTTGCATTTACAGACGAAATACTGCTGTTTGTGAGCTGCTGTCATGAAGCAAACCATGTCTACACAAAGAAATAGGCACTAAATTTTTGCTTGCGTACCCCATTAAAGCAGAACGAAAAACTACTGCACTCCCATTCTCAATATTTTTTTTTTTAACAGTAGCTATAGAGAGACTACAATAAAAATACCAGAACACGACACTTATCTTCCAATACACACAAGTATTCAATGAGAAATGATATTGGAAAAACTTCATATCCGAGGAAAGTTAGTCATATTTGAGATAGTTGCAGTCAGAGGAAAATGTCGGCTTAGCGGCTGCTGTTGGGGTCACAGGCATTTATGATAAAAGCGTTTTCTTAGAAGGAAAACCGAAAGAGAAACAATTAATTTCACAGCACTGCGATTCACCGAAAGCACCCGTCTTGAACGGAGGGGATGCTAGCTCCTTCGCGTACGGGCAGCCGTCGATGAAGCTTTGTGTCGCGTGCTGGTGCACGCTGGTTCTACGGCATAGGGTTTCGAGCGAGGAGGCCAATGAAGACAGCGGCCGTCTTGTAAACACCAACTTCTTGGGAGGCCGGAGCTGGGTGGCCATCTTGCACGCTGACTATATTCCATTCATCCCTAAGCTGAGACTGTGGTGAAAGCTACGTATTCAATGGACCAGTCATACATCCCTCTTTTGCCACGTGATCATGCTCCCGCTCATACCCACACACCGAGGACTGGGTCAGGTGATGAAAGGGAGGTGGCTGATTGGTTCGGCGGGCACATAGTTCCCACTGCAGTCTCAGCTCAGAGCCGTGTATAGAAAGTTTGGTCAATGGGAGGTGCGGGCAGAGCCTGGGCATGCACCAGAAGCAGAAAGTGGGCTTGACATTCTCTCTTGGCCAACCAGAAGCCTAAAAGAATTCCTAGCGGTAGTAGGGAGAAACTGTTTAATCACAGGTATATGTTGGTATATGGTTTTAATAAGCACGCAAGTGTGAAGTGCAGTGACCCTTCATGGTTGAAAATAGGGTGCACAGGATGTTACGATTATGATCGTGCAGAAAGATGTAAGAAACAAATGTGCCGCTAAACTCTGTTTTGCTCGGGGAGAGTGTGACCGCTTGGACGGTAGACTCCCGGCCCTCGGCACACGGGGATTATGTCGATCATTCTGCCAGTCGCACTCTTCCACCATAATTTCGGATGACCGTGAGTTAAACATCACACGCACCACATTTTCAGTCACCGAGAGTTACTCCGACGCACTTATTAAGTTTGTTTCTCGCAACCACCGCCAGGGAATTATTTCCGGCTTCTGATTGGCCACATTCGAATTTGTGAAGACGCCCTGGAACACGCCCAGCCCGCTTTCGGCCAATGGCGCATCCTCATTTGTCTCCTATACTTCCCAACGAATGGCCAAACTTTCTACATATATGGCTCTGTCTCAGCTTAGGGGTGAACGGAGTATAGGGCAGCATGTCTCAATGCAGTGAAATTTCGTAAAATCCAAACCGGGTACAGCACAGCGACCCGCCAAGGGGAAAAGATAAACAGGTTTGAAAGGCCACGTCTTGCAGGGCAGACTGGTAAACTGAACGATCACGAGCATTGGAACACTGTGAAGAACATCAGGGGCTTATTTACTGTTCTGAAAGAACTGAAGGAACACAAGTGTTGGAACACTGCAAAGAACCTCAGAAGCTTATATACTGCCCTAAAAAAAAAAAACTGAACGAGCACGAGAGCAAGAACGTCGTGAAAAACCGCAGGGACTCTTTTTGTGCCCAGAAAAAGAGTTAAACGGTCGAAAAAACGGGATGGGCCGACAGGCTCGGCCGACGAACCAAAATATAGCGGTAGCTGACGTGCCGAAATATAGTGGTAGCTGACGCACCAAAATGTAGTGATCCTCTGGTGGAGGGGCAACGATGTGTGTGGTTCGACGATCCGGCTGCTACTTGGCGACATCCAGAAAGGGCCGGTAGAGCGGCAGCGCTATGGGGTGCCCTGACGGGTGACGAGACAGAGGTGACTGACTTTTAGGTTTAGGTTTAATAAATCATGCAGCAGAACATCAAAACTGAAGAACGCAAACGGCGAAAGAGGCGCCAGTTCGGGCTCGCGCTGGCGCTTGTAGAAGCACAAATAGCGTCCGTAACGACGCACAATCTAGTAAAAGCCAATTACTATACGCTGCCGCTGAATTTCAACCTGCTACTGAATTGTAAAGTTTTTGCATTACGTACGTACAGCCAGGAGATCACAACCACGACGGGTGCAGCTCAGAAACTCAACCAGTCCGAGATTGATGAAAACAGTACGGGTGACACAGTCACATACCTCTGAGCATGTTTACCCTTCCGATCCTCGGACTCAGTGTTCAATGGTTCAACACGATAAGATATACAACTAATAATTTTTTTCTTTTAAATATTCTTTGCAATAAAATACGGCAAAAAGATATCCTCACCTCAGTTCGGCAAACACCGACGTCGTTTGTTGTTGTTATGATGCCGCAGCTACACCATACCACGGTCCACGGCTTTCGTCGAGACCAGTGTTGCTGCTCGCGCTGACAAAATGTTTATTCCACCAATTTACGCGAATTGCACAACAGATGTGATCTTGGCGGATCTTAAAGGATCACGAAAGCTGAGAAAGAATATAATTTATAGTCTTTCTGTTGTTATCTAAGTTACTAATATTATTTACGACTGCCTGCACGTAAATATCAGATTCGAAAGTGACCACACCCTAGTCCTAACCTGCAGAAAGGTGGTCATTCCACAGCGGTTTGGTGTCGTCACTTTGCCCAAAGGCTAGTAATTCGCCTTTTGGGGGTGTCAAAGCCTCCAAAGCGCCATTTGACCACTACGGGGAGTAATTTTTTCTTAGAGTGTACCGATTATGTGGACGTCGTCTCGAAGGATTAAGCGGGGCTCGAAGTGCGGCGCGCAGACAGCGCTATTTTCTTCAAGACGCTTGTCCGATCGTTGCAGATTCCTTTCCCAAAAATCTCTCGTGGCACTTTCCTTTGGAACGCCGAAAAGGGACGCCGTTTTCACGCCTTTCACTCGGATGCAGCCCGTTTGGCAACCAGGTGCGCAGCAAGAGTTCTGTCGCTGTTTCGCCGACGGCATTTCGGCACTACCCTTCCATCCCCAAAATCAGAACACAAGATTCAAAGCATATTACGATCGAACACACGGAACTATGAAATCGTGGTCCCGACACGCGCACCGCTCGAGGTAAAAAAACACACGGAACTATACTCTGTTTCACCTTGTGTCGTACCGCAGGAAAGGCTACAAGTGCGAGCTCCTTGCTCTAGCTAGGGCACATCTCGGCGGCTCAAGCTCTCGTGCACCAAGGGAAGCTGCCAACGCTATGAGCTCGTGCTTCTAGCGTTCGCTGCGGTACAAAATAAGGTGAAACAGAGTGTATAAAATCGTGGTACCGACACGTGCACCGCTCAAAGTAAAAAAAAAAAAAAAAAGGCGGGCTGCGCGATTTTTTCCGGATAACTCGACTACAGCGCAGCCACGAACTGTCACTACACGCGCCCTCACGAGCTACCGTTGCCGAGCCGCTCCGGTCCCAAGTACTCTAGTACACTGTAACTAGAGCCACTAAATAAGCTGCGCTTAGAGTATCGGCACTCCGTTCCCCTACATTGTTGTGGGCGCCGCCATTTTGGGGCTTGTGCAGAGCAGACGCAACTGCCGATCGTCATGATTCAAAAGTGCGACTTCCTCAGCATTTGATTGGGTGTTAGGAAGCTCATGTAATATTGCTTTTCTCTGTCGCGAACTGTTTAAACATTTGTGGAGGATGAAAAAGTGTTTCCTGTGATTTCAGATGTAGCTTCAGATAACTGGCAACCATGATTTTAAGCCACAATATGGCCAAGTGTCGTTACTCTGAAGCGTAGCTTATTTAGTGGCACTAACTGTAACTATAGACCTTTCCAATGTTTACAAAATCACAGTCCAGCGTGCGATCTTCACAGCCCAGCACGTGCGTGTTCGTCGCTTCAGAAAGCGAGCAAAGCACGCGCCATACGCACGAACGCTCAAAATGGCACCGGCCACAAGCTCGTTTTTGGAAAGGTCTATACTCTGTTTCAGCTTGTGTTCTACCGCAGGAAAGGCTACAAGCGCGAGCTCCTTGCTCTAAAGCACATCGCGGCGGCACACGCTCTCGTGCACCAAGGGCAGCTGCCAACGCTATGAGCTCGCGCTTCTTGCCTTCTCTGCAGTACAACATAAGGTGAAACGGAGTATAGCCGTTTATTATGGCGCTCTGCGATCTGCCCGGGCACGAGCTTGCCAGGCACGAGCCTTGTTCACTGGTGGAGCACGCTCCCGTTACATCTTCCTTTTTCTTTCTTTCTTTCTTTTTTAACACACACGAGCGAGGTCGAAGTAACAAACACCACGTATTAACACATAGGAAGGTTGAAGAAGTTAACAAACAGCACACATTAACAGAGTTGATTGAAATTGGCATCGTAGCGAAGCCGCTGAGGGAGACGTCGCATCCGTGTCAAGGCTCGCGTTGGTGCCGGGCCACAATGACCTGTGGAGCGACTGGGGCTGCACTGCGCTGCGGTACAACATAAGGCGAAACGAAGTATAGAAGTGGCGCGCGGCACGTGTCTCGAGCATTTCCACAACAATAAATTGTATGTAGAACAACCATCGTCATCCTTATCATTTACCGCCGAGACCTCCCCGACGATAGATGGCTCTCGCCAAGCCCAGAGCCGTTCATTGAGAGAGTTTGGCCATACATTGGTTTGAATAGGCGAGCATCTCGGGGCCAACCACAGGCCGCGAAACAGCCCCTATCGGTGGTCGTGTGCTCTAAATTTGTGACACGACTATACTTCGTTTCACCTTATGTGCGAGCGAATGCAAAACTGGAAGCGCGAGCACGGAAGCTCCGTGCGTTCAGGCTTTGCTCGAGCGCGCGAGGTGGGGAGAAATGCAAAAAGCGCTGGTCTCGCGCTTCTAGCCTTGGCTTCGCTCGCAGATAAAGTGAAACGAAGTATAATTTGAGCCGTGCCGAGCGGAACTCCGCGTCTCAAAACGCTCGCGCACCCCACCCTTTGCACTGCTTTCTTTCAGCCAGTCTCAGGACGCTGTTCTAGCAGTGCAGACAAAGGCATGGGCACGAGCGCGTGGCTTTGGAAAGTGCCTCCTATGCACGAGGTCTCGTACAAACAAAAGCGTTTCGCTGAGCTAGGCTCACGCGCCTGTGCCTTTGTCTTCACTGCAGAGATTTGTGAGATGGAGTAGAGGTCTCGTGATTGGTCGACGCTGTGTCTCAAATTTAGTTTACGCTCTAAGCGTGGGGGGAATATTCGGCGCTGGCGGCGGCCTTTGCTCCGCCTAGTGTCCAAACTCTCCTAATATATGGCTCTGGCCAAGCCCAGAGAACCTGTCCGCGCCGAGGCCATTGTATTTGAGAGGGGTGGAATGTATTCCCCCTAGCAAAGTATTTGGTGTATCCAAATACGACGATGACAGTAAGCTGTGCCGGATGACCGCGGCGCTAGGTTCTGGCCCTGGGCATGAATGACGGGGCTGGCAGCCGTCTACCACGACTGGGCCACACCCTTGGAGCCGCTGCCTTCACCGAAGCGAGCGACCGCGCCGTCAGGTGCCAGGAGTGTGCCATTAATAATGTACATCGGACGGCCCGCCGAGGGTCGCCTTGGCTCTTTGGCCTGCTCGCCTGGGCCGTCACCGCGTCTCCAGGACTCGCGCGGCGGTTCGGAAAAGCGGCTCGTCCTCGTCATGCATGACGTCTTCATCACCGCCGGGCCGCCAGGGCTTTCCCAGCCACAACGCACGGTGGGGCCTGCGGACGCCACCCTGGAGAGCTTGCTGCAGGACACTTCAGCTAGCTGGACGGGGGACCGGCCAAGCGAGCAGCCCGTTGGAAAGCACTGGGCCCACATCGCCCGCAACATCGGCCAGCGCCCTCACCCGCGGGCTTTATTTTACATCATCAGCACAGCAGAGCACAGCTCTGTCATCTACACGTCGTCGTCCTCCCCTTGTACATATCATCTCATAATCATCATCACTAGACGTGGCACCGCGGGCCTCCATGGTACGGCTGTACCCTTTCCGCGGTGCCACGGCTCTCCTGAGCCAATAAAGCTTATTAGTATTATTAGTATTAGTATTAGGTCTCGGCGGTAAATGATAATGATGACGATGGTTGTTCTACATACCAAATTTATTGTTGTGGAAATGCTCGAGACACGTGCCGCGCGCCACTTCTAGTGGTCGCGGCACGTGCATCGACGCTGTGCCGCCATGATCTTCCCAAGGGTTGTACGTTGCGCGTGCCTCGTGCAACGACGCACCTTGCGCTACTTTTGAAACTTGAAGGGGCTTTAGGTGGAATCGGAGACGACACCGCGGCGGCCGCCGCGAACATCCACGTGCACATGCGCGTGGGCTGGCGCGGACCTCCACTCCGTCAGGGCTGGATTCAGCGCTGTAGGCGTTCTGTCTAATTCAAATGAGCGGAGTGGAATGTATTCCCCCTATACTTCATCTCGCCTTAGCACGGACTAAATGCGAAGGCTGTGCAAACGCGAGCGGCTAGCGTCGACTGCTTTGACTGGAGCACTCGCTGCACGAGCGCTCACACTCTCAGAAAAAAGGGTGTAAAAGGGTGTATCGTTACACCCTTTGTCCCATATAATACACCCCCAAATTTCAATTCGACGTACAGCGCCCTACAGTCAAACAGACGGCCCGAAATTTTACGAGGGGCTTGATAGCCGTGTGGTACAACTTATTAAAATAACTAATGTACGTTTTACTGACTACAAAAAACATAATCGGGGTTTTCGTGGCCCTACTGTAAAAACTCGGTGTTTTCTTTATGTGGTCTTTGATACGTACTTTAGCTATTTAAAACGTTATATCGAACCGTTACCAAGCCCCTCGTAAAATTTGGGGCCATCTGTTCGACTATAGGGCGCTGTACGTCAATTTGAAGGTTGGGGGTGTATTTTATGGGACAAAGGGTGTAACGATACACCCTTTTACACCCTTTTTTCTTGAGAGTGCGTGCGGTCGCCGAGGCTTCATCCAAAGCAACTATACTTCGTCTCACCTTAGCATGGACTAACCGCGAATGCTGTGCTAGCGCGAGCGGCTAGCCTTGACTGCCTTGACTGGAGCACCCGCTGTACGAGCCCTCGTGCAGCCGCCGAGGCTTCATTCGAAGCAACTATCTCGCGCTTTTAACACGCGCGGCTAACAATAGTCCATACTAACGTGAGACGAAGTATAGCTCGGACTTTTGGCACGCGCGGCTAACAATAGTCCATGCTAAGGTGAGACGAAGTATAGTAAAGTATTTGGTGTATCTAAAGTATTTGGTGTACCCCGCAAATGTTTCCTTCCTGCCGCGTCACCAGTCGCGCGCACATACCCGCGCTTTCGTGAGCCGAACGCCGCGTGATGCTCCGCCGTGCGCGCGCGCTCTTGGGCGCGGGGCAGAAAGGCTCTGAGTCGTGTCAGTTCCACGGTCGTCGAACCCATCCACGTGAGGAATGTTCTGCTTTAGGAATGTCTTGTTTTCTTACGGCAAACTAGGTCATTTTTCAAATGTTTTTCCGGGGTTCTCCCCCATTGTCTGCTGCCACCGATCATAGTCAGCTGGCCTTTCCACCGGGACGCACTCTTAGAAAAAAGGGTATCGATAGTCCTCCCTTAGGGGAGGAACGGTCTTGTAACCTATGTTCCTTCAGAAAGAGAGGAACTTTCGTCCCTGAAGCAGGGGAGCAATGTTCCTCCGTCACCTGCATCTCATTATGGCGGCCCTGAATCGAGCAAATCGAGCTCAATAAGGATTAACGAGGACGCTACGTCTCTTGTACGGGACGAGAGGAGCAGCAAATAAAAGCGTAACACGAGCTTTCCGCGAACTGTGTTTATTTCCGAAGCCAGATTCCCCCCACAGGTACAGAAACTTGCGTTTCGAAAGCAGTTACTCAGTCTTCTCGTCGACAGCACTGCGATGTTAAACGGAGACAACCGATACCCAGTTACTTCGCGCACTTTACGTCTTACCTTTGGTGTTCCTCGAGTCACTATTACTTCGTCAACCGCGCATCACGGAGGAACGGCAAACCCAATCCGCGAAACCAAAAGCCGCTCTCGAAAGAACTAACTCGAAGCCACTGTTTATCGCGTAGCGTGAAAGGTTAAATCGCTTGCCACTAGATGGCAGGGTCAAGCAGAATAATTGCAAGTAGCTAGGCTAGGTGGCGCTAGGTACTGCCCAATTCATGTTCTACAAAAAAATATTTCTATTTCTTCAGCCCACCATTGTGCTTACGGATCTTTGGGAACCTCTCCTTACCTTACATACTACAAGCACCACGTGAACATACACTGAGCACATACACTGCACATACAAACATCAATTCAACGGCACACTAACCCGAACGCTGCACCCGAGCTCTGCTTTTCCGTCTTTTATACTGGTCGTTTTGAACGTACGGAATTTTTCGGTGACTGAATAAGCAATAAAACCTATTCCCAGCATGTTGATTTTTTTTCTAGCAGTGTCATACATTTGACAGTATTTTGAATGACTCAAGGGATGAATCTCTTATTAAAAAGCGAACGCTCTATCATTCGTAAATATTTGAAATCCAATAAATCAAGCCGCTCCAATGCGGTTCGAAGCCATGAGTTTGTTTCCCCGCGCGGCACGTAGTAGCCTCTATTTCTATTGCAGTGTTTGTTTTTCTATTTGTGCTGTTCGCGCAAGGCTGCAATTGCCGTCTTGAATTAATCTCTGTAGAGCGGATATTCACTCCGCTGGAAGTGATGCTTCACGAGCTGAGAGATCGCTTTTCGATCAACTTGAATGCAGTCAAAGCCGCGACTTGCGGCAGGTGTTAAGTGTACGGAGCTACGCCGTGGCGAGCTCGAAAACTGCTTGCGAGCATCCCAGCGCGCCGCTTTGAGGGCAGTTTCTCCAGGGACCGTAGTATATTTAAACAGCGAAATAAAGGGTAGCTTTTTTTTCGATTTTACCTACTATTCTTTTTTCATGCTAAAATTCCACACTGTAAATATACCTACTTTCCGTCATGATTTCGTACTGTTCAGTCCTTTCCCCAGAGCGCAATCGCTCTCGGGCACGAGACAACCGACAGTCACATTGGCCACTGTACGAAAGGAGCTTACTGTTCAGACCAGCGTTCCAACATGACTATCCGCACGTCGATCGATTGCACCAAACCCCTCAAGTGGTATTAAACTTTTTAATGTAAAGCGGAATGTCAACCTGCGACACCCCACCCCGTCCGATCACGGCCCGACCAGCGGCATCAATGCCCGACAGTTTACCAAGTTTACGTCATCTCATCTTGTTGTTACACCACTGATACGCGAACACACGCAACACTGCCATCACGATGTTGCTGCTATGTTGCTGACACGCACAAATACAGAACCACGTTGAACGCCGGTCGCACTCGGCATCGGAAACCAGAACCGAACTCAGCAAGAAAGGCGCCCAGGCAGCCGGCAGCAAAACCTGCCTGTCTTGGACGCAGTTCCTGCGCTTTCCATAACGTCGAGAACGTCGACACAGTTCCGCGTGGTTTCGCTACTGTAGTTCCGCGTGAGCCCCGCAATTCGGAGACGGCCATCTTTCCCAGTGTACGTGGCGCTGCTGGCACTGCTCCGGAACTTCGCCGTTTCTAGCGGCTTCGTTTGCTCGTTTCATAAAATTAGTGATAAAAACGTCAATGAAACCGAAATGCTCTGCACGTTTGGACTAGAAGACGGAATTACAGGCGGCCTTCGCTGCCACTGAAGCGCAATCAACTCAACAGCATTTATTAAACAACGTGCGCGACCTGCTCGAAAACGAAACCGAAAGAAGTTGAGTCGGGAGGGCGAAAGCTTTCTCCAGTCTGCCTGGAGAAGGAGGAAAATGTCTCGTTCCTCCCTCCTTCTCGTGTCCGCTTGGGGGCGCGTCAGTAGAAGGGAGGAAGACGCGCCGTTGCTACTTTTTTCCTCCATTTTTTTTTAGAGTGCGTGGTCGTGCCGCCGGTCGCCGGTACCAGCGGCTTGGAGTTGGTCGTATCCAGACACCCAGCCATGTAGTCGTGACATTTCCTGACGAGGAGAAGCAGCAGCCGAACGTTTGCGCCTTCGGATCACCGGAAGTCCTTCCAAAAGGACGCGCCGACTGGCGCCCACGGAATTTCACCTCAGATGTTCAGGTGAATGAATTCCGATTGTCTTTACTCAATGATACTGGATCTGAGGTTTCAATTCTGTCTGAAAGCATGTTTAACAAGATCAACCCCAAGCAGCGGATCCGGCTAAAGAAACCGCCGCGCACTCTTGTGCATTACCTCAGGGGTTCTATTCCAATCATGGGATGTTTTCAGACCAACGTCGGCTTCAAAGAGCGATCCGCCGAGATACTTTTCTACGTTGTTCAAAATGGCCGATCCCTGCTGGGGACAGATGCCGTGCATGGACTAATTTTGTCAGGTGCTCCACTCAAATGATTCCATGTCAAATCAGCTGACTCCCGCGCAGCCCTACCGGGCCATGTAAAGTCGGCCGGTGCCCCGCAGCTCCCGTGTGCGGCGGAACCCAGTCCTCCGCCGAGTCCTTCAAGTGCTCCCCGCAAGCGCACCCCAACATCGTCACCTGTTCTCGGCGATCAGCCGTCCACCTCATCCGCATATTACTCAAGTAAAGGCGTCTTCGGAGACCAACCTTTAAGCGATCCGCGTGCGTCGCAGTGGAGTCCACATTCAATGCGGGTGAGAGATGTTTCTAAACTTCCGTGTGGTTTTGAAGTATTCGAAGACCGTTTTTCACCCGAATCGGGGTTAGTCGAAAATCAAACCCACACTGCCACTGTCCGGCACCAAGTTCCGCCGGTGCAGGCCAAACTACGCCGGTTACCGACTTTGCTTGATGCTGTAACTGCACAAATCCAGAAGCTCGAGCGCCAAAGCGTTGCCGAGCGCGTAAACGCACCAGAATGAGTACCCCCCATCGTAGTAGTCAAAAAGAAAGATGGTGGAGTCCGTATGTGTTTCGATCTGAGGGCGCCGAACCAGGCAGTCGTAATATACCCTTTCCAGCTCCCCTACATCGACGAGCTCCTGAACTCCCTCAGTAGAGCGTCTCATTTTTCAAAGTCGGACCTTGCATCCGCATATCACCAGGCCCGTCTCGACCCAAAGAGTCGTGATTTAACCGCGTTTATCACCCAAGAATGGCTTTCTAGATTTAAACCGGTTTGTTTCGGTCTGGCATCTGCGCCAGCATCATTCCAACAGGTCATGTCCAAAATGTTGAAACACTATCCAAGTTCGAAAGAGGACGACGAAGTTCAGTCCTAGAAACGACAAGGAAGAAGTGAGCAGTGAAAGGCGGGTGGTACACCGACAGCATGGTTGGCCAGCATGTGAGAACTGTATACAACACAATCATAAATTGAAAAACCTGTAATTCGGCTCCAGTCAAAATAGACCTATTAGTAAATTACCCAAGCATCGAGGAGAACGCTGGAAGTGTAATTCTACGGTCCGCGCGCGCTGGCCTTCATCTTGTAAAAGATTCGAAGTAAATAATTATAATAAGGCTTTGACGAACGCGCGTGCAAGGCAAAATTTGTTTTAGACTTTTTGCTTCAGAACAATTACTACTGCAGACGCCAGCACGTGCAACGCGTGCAACTACACTCGTAGCATGCACCTCGGTGCTTGGGAAATTTAGAAAAAGGTCTGTTGGGACGCTGTCTGCTTTTGTGTGCTATCAATAAACCTATTGCTAAATTACCCAAGCATCAAGGAGAATGATGGGAATGTATGGACACACGCCACACGCGCTCGCCTTCCCCGTATAAAAGATTCTAAGTAAAACACCAAAATAAAGCGTTGACAAGCGCGCGTGCAAATGCCATTTGTTTTAGACATTTGCTTTAGAAAAGCTACTACTGCTGACGCCAGCACGTGCAGCGCGTGTAACTACACTCGGAGCATGCTCACTGGCGCTTGGGAATTTCGCAAAAGGTCTATACCCGGCCGATTGAGTCAAGCCAATCCACCTTCCGAAGACGTTGCCACGCCGACAATTATTGCGTTCATTTAGGCTTAGGAATTGCCAGAATCAAAAGACTATTTAAAAATGCGGTGAGGTCATTGCTCGTGCTTTGCGATTTAAGTGAGGTAAGGCGAAGCGAGAGCCTCCTGCACCATTAATTGCTGAATAACGCGCCCGATATTGCAGCTACAACGACATATTAATTCCAAAGCGAGCGGCGCTCACTCACCGGGGCACCGCCATGTTTCCCCGCATCCCTACCGAGCCAGTCACGTGATTTCAAAATCCCTCTCCTAGGTACTGCGGCTAACTTTAGCCGCGGTTAGCGCTTCGAGCAAACGGGCCCAGCTCTCAGTCACAGATGCGTTGTTGTTCCAGGGAGAGAAGATAGTGGTCCCGTCCACTCTCCATGATAGGATCATTGATGTAGCACATTTTTATTTATTTATTTATTCATCAATACTGTCAGCCTTCTCTCGAAGGCTATTACAGGAGAGGGAGAAATAAAAGGGAAAAACATACAATCTTAACGTTTACAGCAATAAGGATACACAAAATACTATTACATCTTGAAATAACAACAATCAACAACAATTTCTTTTAATTTGAAAACAGCTCTTCCAAGGAAGACTCAAAATGAGACGCGTCTATTAAATTTATGACACACTCCGGGAGACTATTCCATTCTTCAATTGTTTGCGCGAAAAAAGGGTATTTGAAGACGTCTATTCTACTACAATAAGGTTGGAACGTTTTCGTATGATTTAGTCTTCTTGATCGCTTATGCACTTCTTTCAGATACAATGCTGGGTCAATTTTTAATTGTCCGTTATAGAGGGAAAAAAAACCACTTTAACCTTGCAATCTTTGCAACCTTTGAATCTTTTCTAATTTTTCTTTGTCAACTTTTCTGTTGGGACTCCATACCACACTGGCATACTCCAAAATAGGACGTACCATCGTTTTATAGGCAGTCAACTTTGCGTCTCTAGTAGCATCTTTTAATTTCCGTCGTAAAAAACCAAGACTCCGATAGGCCGAAGAGCAAACATTTTCAATATGGGCCCGCCACTGTAAGTCATTTCAGATCGTGACACCAAGGTACTTGAAACTGTCCACATTATTCAAATTCACATCCCCCATATTGTAGGAAAATTTTAAAACGTTCCTCTTGTTTGTTATGTGCATGTATGCCGACTTACGAAAGTTTATCTGCATTTTCCAATCATCACACCACTGCCTTAATATTTCCAAATTCCTGTTTAAGTTCAACTGATCGACGGAATTGTTTACGGGAGCATAAAGTAAGCAGTCATCTGCAAAGAGCTTCAGTTTAGTTGGAGCTTGAATATAAGTAGCGATATCATTTATATAGATCAAAAACAACAATGGACCCAGGACTGAGCCCTGAGGGACTCCTGAAGACACAGGTAATGGCGCAGATAGACTTCCATTAATTTCAACTCTTTGACTTCGATTTGATAGATAGGCTTCAATCCAATTAATAATAATAGAACCTAGACCTAGTGCTTTTAATTTCCATATCAGTTTTCCATGTGGTATACGATCAAACGTCTTTGAAAAATCGACGCAAATAACATCTACCTGTTGCTTATTATTAACGGCAAAAGAAAAATCATGAAACGTTTCCACAAGTTGGGTTACCGTTGACAGGCCGCATCTAAAACCGTGCTGGTGGGGATAGAACATGCCTCGGTCCTCTAGGAAAGTGAATATGTGTTTTGAAATAATATGCTCCATTACTTTACAACAAACACTTGTCAAAGAAATGGGCCTGTAATTATCTACCCTGAGACGGCTTCCGTCTTTAAATACTGGTACAACACGGGCAGATAACCATTCTTGTGGAAGAGTGTGCGTTTGTAATGATGTGTCAAAAATAATTTTAAGATAATAGGATAGCCACTCAGCATATCTTTTTAAAAATGCATTCGGTACTTTATCCGGTCCGGTTGATTTCTTCGTATCAAGAGATAACAACTTCGCGAATATTCCTGGTTGGGTTATCACCACGCCCTGTGTGCTTATTTCAGTATCGTCGCTTGAGACTTCACGCATGACATATGACTCATGCGCTGAAAAAACTGACTGGAAAAAACGATTAAAGTGCCCTGCCATTTCTACATTGTCTGTAATAATTATGTCACCGTCAACAATTTGTTCAATCGGCTCCTTTCGTCCCTTTAAAAAACGCCAAAACGTTTCGGGGGCAGTTTTTACAAAATTGTGCAGAGTTACTGAAAAAAAGCTTTCCTTGGCTTCTCTATGTGCCGTTTTTAAACTGCTCTTTAACGCGTTACGCTTTGTTTGTTATTTTTTTTATGCCTTCTGATTCGTCGTTTCAAGTGAATTATTTCGCGTGTTATCCAAGGATTTGTACGATGAACATGTTTAATTTTGCTAGGTACATAATGATCTATACAAAAATAAATAGTTTTCTTCAAAAAGTTCCAGAGGTCGTTAACTGTACCAGTAGTGCTAAGTTGCTCGAATGCTTCCAACGATGTCTCTAGGTAATCTAAAATACTTCTATTGTCTGCGCGAGCAAAGTCTTTAACAGTAATGGGCATGGAGGCCCGGCAAGGGCCATGGTGTGGTAAGGGGGTTGAGAACACAACCATTTTGTGATCCGAGATACCTTCATTAACTGAAACTTCGTACTCAGATATACTGTTTGAAATAAAGACCAAGTCCAATAGTGACTGAGATCGATCAGTGATTCTAGTGCAGTCTTTGA
This sequence comes from Ixodes persulcatus, assembly GCA_013358835.2. Classification (NCBI taxonomy): domain Eukaryota; kingdom Metazoa; phylum Arthropoda; class Arachnida; order Ixodida; family Ixodidae; genus Ixodes; species Ixodes persulcatus. Next base: position 14,922 of record JABSTQ010007214.1, read on the forward strand.
CTATTTGCGTAAGATTGTGAATAAACATAATCTCGAGCATTTTTTCTCCGTTGGGAATATCAATACCACCAGCTACCATTAGATCCCAATCCACATGCGGTAAATTAAAGTCTCCAGTTAGAATTACCCTGGTGTGACTTTTTACATGTTTACAGAGAAAATCATTCAGACATTCTAAGAAGTCAATTGGAGCATTTGGTGGCCTGTAGACTACCCCTATAAGAAACACACGATTGCAATAAGATATTCGGCACCAGACAGTTTCATTACACTCGCACTCAAGTTCTACACAGTTTATGTCATTTCGCAAAGCAATTGCTACGCCTCCGCCTCTGGTGGTTCTATTACGCCTTATTAATTTATAATTAGGGGGAACAATGCAGTCGCTCGCAATATGAGAAGAAAGCCATGTTTCTGTGATCGCCACCGCGTGAGGACTCTGAGCAATTAACAAAAATTCCAGAGTGTAAATTTTATTTACCACACTTCGCGCGTTTAGGTTTATAACATTTAGTTCGGGAGGATCGTTTCGGTCTGTAGCAACGAGTCAATCATGCATTTCAGTCCTAGACTGCAGAGGACGTCGCTGCTTAAGTTCAGAATACCACACAAATGTCTCCTTGTTAATCTTGAGCTTATCATGCACAAGAAAAACTTTATCACCCCTTTCTTTGTTTGATGCTGCGCTTTTCCAAAGTTGCTTTCTGATTTCTACTGTTTCTTTTGCATATTCACTACTTATGCTCAGTCTCGTTCCTTTTAGCTTTTTACAGTTCTTTAGGATTTCATTTTTTTCGTGGTAGTCGAAGAACTTCATGATTACTGGCCTACTTGTTTCATCACGCTTTCGCCCAAGTCTGTGAATTCGTTCAACAGAAGTTACAGTGACGCCGATGACTTTCTGGAATACATCTTTTGTTACTGTTTGTTTGAGCTCCTCAGTACTTTCATTATCTTTCTCGGGTAAACCAAATATCAGAAGGTTATTTCTTCTGCTTCTGTTTTCTAAGTCGATAAGCCTATCATTTTGCTGCCTTACGGTTCGTTCCAAGATCGCAACAGATTTCTTTAGACTAGCAACTTGCGCCATTTCCAACACATCAAGATCTCTCGCGCACCACCAGCATCATCAAGGAACTTTACTCGTGGCCGCATCTAAATCAGCATGTCAGGACCAAAGTCCGAAACTGTACAGTATGTCAGTCCACAGATAAGCTTGCAAAGCATCCCCCGCACCTCTTCAACCAGTCGAATTTCACACTCGTCCATGCGTGAAACTTGGTATGGATATTGTTGGTTCCTTCGAACGATCTCCTGCTCAGGAAAGATTTTTTTATCACATTGGTAGATTACCACAGCAAGTGGCCTGAAGTGGTACCAGCCCACATCGTCACGACTGCCACAGTCATAAAGTTCTTAAAGTCTGTCTTTGCCCGTGTGGGTCTGCCGCAAGAGATCACGACAGACAATCGTTGACAATTTATTTCAAAGGAGTTCAGTGATTTCTTGAAGACTCGTGGCATCAACCATGCAAACTCATCCCTCTACCATCCCCAAACTAATGGACAGGTAGAACGATTCAAGCGTGTTCTTAAGTCCATCATACAGTTGGATCTTGTCCAACATCGTCCACTTTCCGAAGCCATCACGATATATCTCGGTGTTTACCGAAGTGCTAGCCATGCAGCGACAAGAGAAACACCAGCATGTCTTCTACATGGTCTCACGCACCGAACGCGACTGCCTCTCCAAGGGCGAGGGACCCCAGAGTCCGCCGTCCCTCCACATGTTGTTCAGGAAGAACTTCCTGATAGAGTCAAAGAGTATCAAACAAAGATGAAAAAGTATTCAGATGCCAGGTGAGCAGTCAAGTTCCCTGCTTTTGCTCCTGATAAATCAGTAAAAATGTTCAAACCCAACATTAGAGGAAAAATACGCAACAAGTATGCTCCACCGCAACCCATACGTGAACAAGTAGGGCCAGTCACATAAAGATTGGATGCCAGAACCACATGGAACATTGCAGCCAAAATGACACGTACGACATTGAAACCTCCACAACATCAGTCTTTGTGACTTATGAATGATGATATGTTCCCCACAGCGACCAATGCGGCTCCAGGTATAAGTCTGGGCCACGTGCCACCTGAGGGTCCGACACATTCAACTCAGCGTGCTGCGGTTCCCAGTGTCACTCCTGTTTTTGCGGCCCCTGCTACCGTTCCTGTTTTCGCGGCCCCTGATGCCGTTCCTGTATTTTCGGCCCCTGCTGCCGTTCTTGTTCTTGCGGCCCCTGTGGCCGTTCCTGTCCTGATGGCCCAAGATGTCGTGCACCCCGCTGCGGCTCCTGATGCCGCCAATGTTACAGCGGCACCCGGTCCTGGCCATGTTCCTGTAAGGCCTGGCGTCGACCACCGTCCTGCGGCCCCTGGCGCCGCCCAGGTTCCTGTTGTGCCAGGCGTTGTCCATCGTCTTGCGGCTCCTGCAGCCAACGTACCCGTGGTGCCTGGTACTGTCCATGTTCCGGCGGTACCCGGTGTCCTTCCCGTTCCTGTTGTACCCAGTGCCGTTCCTGACCCTGCGGTACCTTGTACCGTTAAAGACGCTGGGGTTCTCGGTGGCATTCCCGCCACTCCAGTCCCCGGTGCCGTTCCTGCTTCCGACTCCCAAGTGGCCATCCGCGCCGCGTGGGTTCCTGTCCTGCCTGCCGTTCCGGCCTCCAAGGTCGCTGTCGAAGAGGGTCCTGAACCCTCAGTTCTTCCAAGCAGTGCTATGCTAAGCACCGCCTTAAGTACATCTCAACTTGGGCTCGGCTATTGTAGCGAGCTCCCATCTTCCAGTTCTGCAACGACAACGGTCTCGGTGGAGTCCCTGAACTCCGTGGGGCCAAACGTTGCTGCACGTCACGAACCCCCAATGGCTCGTACTTTAACAGAGGGCTCTGAAGAGAGTCCTGACATGACGCTAGAATCATCACCAACTGCAAGTGATCGTGATGGATCAGTGCCATCCACCCCTACAACTGCCCAGGCATCTCCGTCGGATAATCGTCGCCCAAGGCGGTAGAGACGTCTGCCGGAACGATTGAGAGACAATGTGTTGGATTTTTGTTCACCCAGTCCCACTACGAGTAAAGCATTTGACATTTAGAGTTATTCCCACATGCAGATTTTTGTTTTATAAGTCTCGTGTTATTTTTATGTCTAATGTTACACATGTGCAATCTTAGGGTATCGTATTGTCAAAGGGCATTCTTCTGCATTCAGAAGAATATGTTATGTTGAACTTTATTGGTGAGCGGACGTCTGCTATCAGGCAGGGGAGTCGGCTGTCAGACCGATATTTTCCGCCCAGTATTAAAGGGGCCCTGCAATCATATTTAAGCGTCTGCCTTTTTTGCGGTTTCCACGTCTCTTGGGGTTCGGGAGGGCCAGCGGGCACGGAGAGAGTAACGAAATATCAGCGCGTCATATTTTAACCGGACGACGCGGAAACCTCCTTCACCTACGAGGGCGACCCGCGTTGCCGAAAGCGCGCAAAATGTGACGTCTTTGGTCCTGGGCTTAATACTGGTCAGAGCCGCTAAAAGCTTTTTTTTTTTAGTCGAGATACAAAATATAAGTGTCGCGAACCGTTTCATATATGTATGAAACTGGTTTTTGTTCAGTATTTTAGATCAGAAAAGAAACAAATGCAGTTTATAAAGTACGGAAACAAGAAATGACCCGTCGACATACCCACCACCAAGCGGCGGAAAAAAAAAAACGGCGCATACTAGAAAGGGCTAGTGGGATGAGGCCTCGACGAACGGCGAGCGTAGAAAGGTCCCGGATGTACGCGGCGGCGCTGCGATCGTATACCGGCTCCAAGATCCGACCGGTTCCGAGCGTTCCGAAGGCCTTCGGCGCGGGCTTGGTTGGCGATTTGGCCATTTGGTGGTATGGCAGCGCGAAGTGGCTCCCGTTCTGAACTGATCTTTACCCCGTGTTTGCTGTCATTTGTGGCCATTGAAGTGTTATGCGGAATTAGTCTTTAATCGCGCTGCAAATGCAATGCGAGCCACCCTGGCCACCTGCTTCATTCAGCCTATCCAACACATGCTTTAGTGGCGCCCTCTCGAGCCGTCGACACGGAGTGCGGCAGCCGTGAACGCTCGATGAGCTCACTACCCCTCCTCTAGTTCACGGCCACTCAAGCCAGGACCTACGACGTCATGAAAAAGGTTATTTTTTGCTTGTTTTTGCAATTCTAATTTGCCTATAACTTCTAAAATAAAGCAAAATTTGAGAAAAGAAAAGTTTCATTAAGTTACTACGTTCAGTGCGCTCAGGTTCGGTGCAAATTAAAAACCAGTAAAAAATCATTGCAGGGCCCCTTTAAGGCAAGAAATTATCTCAACTTGTGCCACCGCAAGACATACATACGGTAGTATAGCACATCTGGGCCCGTTTGGTCGAAGCGCTAACCCCGGCTAAAGTTAGCCGCAGTGCTAGGAGAGGGATTTTAAAATCACGTGACTGGCTTGGTAGGGATGCGGGGAAAAATGGCGGTGCCCCGGTGAGTGAGGGCCACTCGCTTTGAAACTAATATGTCGTTGTAGCTGCAATATCGGGCGCGTTATTCAGCAATAAATGGTGCAGGAGGCTTTCGCTTTGCCTTACCTCACTTCAATCGCAAAGCACGAGCAATGACCTCACCGCATTTTTTAGATAGTCTTTTGATTCTGGCCATTCCTAAGCCTAAATGAACGCAATAATTGTCGGCCTGGCAACGTCTTTGGAAGGTGGATTGCCTTGACTCAATCGGCCGGGTATTGGTAGCACACAAAAGCAGACAGCGTCGATGTGGACACAAAGAAACCCTAGCAATCACTGCAAGCAAAAAAAAAAAAAAAAACTCTATGCAGTGACGGGAGGAGATATGAAGACGAAAGAAAAGACACTTAAAGGGGCCCTGCAATCAGTTGTTTATATTGGGGTGAAGAGAAAGGGGGGAGCCAGGAGATATGTGGGCCTCCAGTCAGGGGCAAGTCGCTACCTGGCTTTTGGGGAGAAGGGTAAATAATCAGTAATCTAGATGGCGCCAAAAATTTATAGTGTGTGTTGTTACAACGAGATGGCGCCACGTGCCCGACAGCGGCACGCGCTGACTCTGGATGCATGTACATATCGTAAATAGAACCAGTCTTGATCGAAACTCCGAGCTGGCGTGACGTGTCTTTCCTTACCGGTGTGCCCGCTTGGTCCAGGGCAACCGACCACCTCCCGTCTTACACGTCACAAAATATAGGCCGTTCAGTATCTTTACAGGCCTTCCGAGGCGCTGTCTTTGTCGTAGCTTTCATGTGTCCTTTCCTTTCCTTTGCAGTATGCCGAATAAGCTCCTTTCCTTTGCAGTATGCCGAATAAGAATGGAAGGGCACAAGGTGTCTCAAGCCCCGACCAAAGAGCAGATGTATTTATGAAAGATCGGTATCCTATCGGTCTCCATATGTGAGCACAAAATACTAAACACGTTTCTGCGTGTGCGCGCTCAAACTGTCCGAAATCTTGATGAAAATGCAAATTTTGTAGGAGGTTTAGTGCGTCGTTTTGACGCTAACGGTTCGCGTCAAAACTGCAGATCAGAGGAGAGCATAAAAGAGCAGAAAAAGCATCATTATATTTATTGGCATCAATCTTACCACCTTTTTGAGGGAAAAGCTCTGAAAAAATTCGCTCATACAATTGTTCCTGTTTGCTGCACTTCGTCCCCTCCCTCGGAACATGGGTGAAAAGGCGCAAGCCCGCCGCAGCGACTTTGCTCGCCGACATCTCCACTCTCTCCTTGTTCGCTCTTCATCGGCTCTAGTTTTCTACGCGGACGCGGCTGTGGACAATAACTCCACGCCAATCTTCAGCACGGCATGGTGCGATGTCGACGGTCATCGACGCGGTACATAAGTTTTCATGACCCCCTGCTCCTCTAGTCACGCTGAACTTTGTGCTATACTGCACTGCTTAACCTCCGTTAACACTTTCACCCTGGTACCCTCCTCCAGAATCGTAATATATACAGATTCTCAGGAAGCCATCCGTGCTCTCCGCCACTCATCTCCATCATCTGCCATCGCTATTCAGATTCATCGGGCAGCCATTTCTATCCGGACAGCCGGCCACCATCCCCTCATCGACTGGGTACCCGCCCACAGCGGCATACCCGGCAATGAAAGGGCTCACCGACTTGCGCGCGCTAAACTTCTCTCCGCGCGAGCCGGGGCCCCTACTTTTCCTACGCCACCGGAGCTCACACCTGGCTCCTTTCACGATTCACACGAAGCCCGGCAGGAGCACGCCAGCCAACGACGTCATTACCTGACTACTCAGGCTAACCCCCTTGACTTCCCCTCTCTTTCCCACCTTCCTCTCACTCGCCACGAGACCTCCCTTCTACAGCAAGCCAGGTCAGGAGCGCTCCTCGCTCCCTCCCTGCTTGCAAAGATGTATCCCCAGGTCCACATCAACCCTCAGTGTACCCACTGCCACATTCCTGCTAGTCTCCCCCATCTTTTGTGGGACTGCCCGCTCCACTCAACAGCCCGCGTTCGCGCGCTCTCAACCCTCTCACCTCCCCCCTCCACTCTTACTGAATGGCTCAACCCCCCATCCGCTCCTGACCCTGGTCGTGTCCTGGCGGCATTCCAGGCGATCCTCCGATATTTAGAGGACCCGCAGGCGCCCCCACTCGGCTCCAGGCTGCTCAAGCACTACGAGCCAATCATCGCCGCCGCCCGACGTCTCTCTGCCCCTGGTAACACCAGGGACACATAACACGACGAGATAAAAGACCATACAGCAGAGCGCATAGGGCGCTCATTCATTTGGTCTGTAAATAAAGACGTTTGAAAGAAGAAGAAGTAGGAAAACGAGCTTCATAAAGGCCGTTTGACACGCAGCAATGCGCCCCAGAGACGGGTACTTGGCTCCGCATTGACATAATCGGTAGTGTCACTGAATACTCTGTCTGAGTAACAAATTTCCTTTCTCTCAATGCTTTGCCGACAACAGTCCGACTCTAGCTGTGTGTGTGTTGATTTCCTGCCGCCTAACTGGACGGCAGCAGTCACGTGAGACGTGTGCCGCCACTATCATTATCACTTTTTCTAATCACCACCTTGGGCCACTATATTGGACCCAGCCAGGTTCTACTGCAGCGTTCCGGGTCGCTTCTCAGCCACGTAGCGTTGAGGCGCATGTATTTTTATGGAATCACATCTTACGGTTCCGTATTTTGCCACTCCCATATGCCTGCTTCCTGAACCTTCCGGTGCCGAAGCAAAGGCTATTCCGCTTCCCGTCAGGCAAGAAAGCTACTATGAATTGGAGGAGTGTTTGGCATGCCAGTATAGAATTGTGGCGTACCTGGCTTCCCACGCCTAGTACGAGTCAAGTACTGTACGAAACAGGCAAGAAACGTAACTATAGTCCGATGCAACCTAAGAACAATCTTTTAGCTCCACCCACAAGCGCATTGCGCCCATCTGAAGTGCCTCCGCCGTCGAGAAAGTAGTTCGCTAGCAACGTTGCTTTCTCTTCCTCCAGTAAACGTGTCTTAAACTACTACAATATTTATTTAATTCATTCAGGACGTTTAAATAAGTTAGAATACGTTTTTGTCAACGAAATAGCTGTTTAGTAAAGAAAGAAAGTCATGTCCAAAGTACCGTCTTCCCAAATCATTTTCTGTTCAAGATACTGTCTAACATACCGTCTTCCAGCGCCTTCGATTGAGGGAAAGCGGCGAAAACGAAACCAACCTTTCTCTCGCCAAAATTATAAATAACAAAGCACTTATAGTTCCTGCAAATAATAAATATTTAGTGATTTACTTAGTTTTGTGGGCTTTGCACACGAAATGTGTGCCTTTATTTTGTTCGATGAATAGAAAACAAGAATAATTATACTTTTCGGGTTTTGACAAATCGGCACCCTCCCAAGTCATCGACACCATCACCGCGCCCCGCTAGAGTGCCTTCATACACACGCGCGCTTTTGCTTGAGTGGTGACATCTCAGCCATTTTTACGCCCAATCGTTTTTTTATGCATTTTGAAGTACGCGCAATCCGGTGTCAATCAGCTCGAGCGCGTAGCTTTGGCTAATGCATAGACGCCATTTTAGCGCCCAGGTCACGCAACGAGTGCGCGAGAGCGTCAGGCGCTGAACATTCAGTGCAACAATGGATGTCTTCACCCTGAGACAGACAGACATGTAGGCACCCTACGCCCCGCTCTCTTTGTCTTCCGTCAAGGATCCCACTGAGGTGCACGGCAATCTCAGCTCACTCCGCGGAAACCACAGCGAATTGAAGCAGCGGTGCCGGTACTATGTTGAGTAGCAACGTGGGGCAGAGGCGACAGAAATCCAACAAAGCAGACGACGTCCGGCGTAGCTTCCCACCTCTCAGCAGTGCTAAGCCTCGCGCCCGCTTCGAAATTTTCGTTGGCGATAGCGTCGCTGGATTCTCACGTTGTCGCGAAAAAACTGCTGCAAACGCAAGCCGATACCATTAAGATTTCGTGGCGTAACCTCGGGCACGTAAAACACGGTGCAAAAAAGCAGAATAATTGTCACGAGAAACTAGCGTCGCGTTGCTAAGGCCAGCAGCCATGTTGAGCTTTTTTTTTTTTCAAAAGGATCGCGATTGGTCCACGGAATCGTGACGTCATGAAAACGATTGGCTGGCGTTTCTCGGCGTAGGGATACATTTTCCTCTGAGAGGCATTTCCGGTTTTTTCTTAGCTTGCAATCAACTATAGAACAGTTTAGTTAAGGTGGCGGTCCCACGGCGGCCATCTTGAACAAGCCATTAGTTCAACCACTAGATGGCGGCACTCATCCGTGTGGCCTAGAGTTCCTGTATAGGGAGTATTCACTGGCGGCCATATCTGTGTGCGCGAATTATGAGCGCGTGCTCATGGCGAGCTTCCACAGTTCTTTTGCAATTTGCATTCCGCACCATCGAGAGTGCCGGTCTTAGCAGCCTATTTATGTGAGCTCGTTCTGAGCATGCGCTCTAAACAACACCCACAAATATGGCGACCAGTGAATACTCCCTATTAGCCCCGTGCGCGACCGAAAGCGTCGCTGTGGTCGGCCTTCCACGATTGGCCGAACGCTGACTATGACGTCGGAAAGGGGATTTTCATCGACGGAAATAAGAGGAATGAAAGAACTTTAATTTCGACGGTGTTGGCAGTGTTCCTTTGAGAGCGCAATGATTTCAAGCTTCCACCATGCTAATAACAAACACCATCGAACTTGTTGTTTGCAAGGTAATGACGTCACAAAGGGGAACCACAGGAGGGCGCCACCAAAACTTCTCGCCGCTAATAGGCCCCCTACGGGAGCCAGAGTTGCGCGTTTGATTCCACGTGCCGCGTGCCGCCCTCGCCGCTATTCGCCGAGATCCGATCACGCGAGGAGCCGGATCAAGTGTCGTGCAGCAAAGTAGACGTTGCACATGCCCCGGCGTACGTTCCCCGGCTTTTGAGCGCGCCGCGTGCCTCGAACGCGCGGCGCTGCTATTCGCCGAATTCAGTCACGTGAGGAGCTGGATCCACATGCCATGCATGAACGCGCAACTCTGGCTCCCAAAGAGACTATGCAGGAACTCTAAAGCCTGGTTCAGACAGTTGCGTTTGACTGCGTTTGACTGCGTTTCGGCTGCGAGAAACCAGGACATCCCTGCTGCTACTATCGCGTGCCAAGATGAGTCCTTGAATTGAATTCCACGCTTCAAACGAAGCACAGATGTGCCGGTGACTGGCTTTCGGTTCTCGACGCAACGCAGTCAAACGCACTCAACCGCAAGTGTCTGAACCGGCCTTAAGGTATTTTATACTCCAACGTAACGTCGTCGGGCGCCGCGTAGCGCAGCGCGCGCAGGTACTTATTGGTTGCAGATATCGAGTTCCTGGTTGCCGGCCAATAAAAGGCGCGCGTTCTGCGCTACGCTGCGTTCAGTGCGCTCAACGTCGGAGTATAAACAGCCCTTTAATGTGGCCAGAAAATAGGAAGTATTCACTGGCGGCCATAGCTGTGTGCTCGGCTGCGGAGCGCGTGCTGAACGCGAGCTTCACAGTTCTTTCGCCACGTGCATTCCGCACCACCAAGATTGCCGGTCTTGGCAGCCTATTAATGCGAGCTCGTTCTGAGCATGCGCTCTAAACAGTGACCTCAAATATGGCGGCCAGTAAATACCTCCTATTTGCGGCGAGATGTTTCGGTGGCGCCCTCGTTCGGTTACCTTTCGTGACGTCATTACCTTGTGAACAACAAGTTCGATGGTGTTTGTAATGGGCATGGTGGAAGCCTGAAATCATAGCGCTCTCAAAGCAACACTGCGAACACCGTCAAAATTGAAGTTCTTACATTCCTCTTATTTCCGTCGATGAGAAATCCTTTGCTGACGTCATTGTCAGCATTCGGCCAATCGTGGCAGGCCGACCACAGCGACGCTTTCGATCGCTCACGTCGCCAATAAGCTCGTGGCAGTGATGTTCCTCCTCTGATCTTAAATTCCTCCTTTCTGCTGCTCGCCCGTGCACGTTCAGCGCTCAGCGCGTGCTCCCGCTGACACAAATGCCAGCGCACGTGCCAGTGGTGCTAGCAGTGCCCAGTTCGCACAGAAGGGGAGCCCATCTATTAGCGGCGAGATGTTTTGGTGGCGCCTTCCTGTGGTTCCCCCTTGTGACGTCATTACCTTGCAAACAACAAGTTCGATGGTGTTTGTTATTCCATGGTGGAAGCTTGAAATCATTGCGCTCTCGAAGGAACACTGCCAACACCGTCAAAATTATAGTTCTTTCATTCCTCTTATTTCCGTCGATGATAAATCTTCTTTCCGACGTCATAGTCAGCGTTCGGCCAATCGTGGAAGGCCGACCACAGCGACGCTTTCGGTCGCGCATGGGGCTAATACTCTGTCTCACCTTATGATGTACCGCAGGAAAGGCTACAAGCGCGAGCTCCTTGCTCTAGGGTACATCTCGGCGGCACAAGCTCTCGTGACTTAAGAGCAGCTGCCAACGCTATGAGCTAGCGCTTCTAGCCTTCGCTGCGGTACAACATAAGGTGAAACGGAGTATAGCTCATCGACCCGATCGAAAGTGCCTATTAGCGGCGAGATGTTTTGGTAGCGCCCTCCTGTGGTTCCCCCTTGTGACGTCATTACCTTGCAAACAACAAGTTCGATGGTGTTTGTTATTAGCATGGTGGAAGCATGAAATCATTGCGCTCTCAAAGGAACACTGCCAACACCGTCAAAATTAAAGTTCTTTCATTCCTTTTATTTCCGTCGATGATAAATCCCCTTTCCGACGTCATAGTCAGCGTTCGGCCAATCGTGGAAGGCCGACCACAGCGACGCTTTCGGTCGCGCACGGGGCTAATACTCCGTCTCAACTTAGTATGGACTATTGTTAGCCGCGCGAGCTAAAAGCGCGAGCTAGTTGCTTCGAATGAAGCCTCGGGGGCTGCACGAGCGCTCGTGCAGCTAGTGCTCCAGACAAGGCAGTCAAGGCTAGCCCCTCGCGCTAGCACAGCATTCGCGGTTAGTCTATGCTAAGGTTGTATCGTTCTATTACGAGCGCCTACGGATGATGGACTGTACGCCAAGATGAGATAGGAACGACTGACTCGTCGTCGTCTTTTATTCCCGCATCACGAGGCAATCCTCGTGGTACATCCTCTTTTCTCTGCATTTGAAAAAATGTAAAATTAAAATAACACAAACACACTAGATAACAAAAAAAAAGAGAGAAAGAGAGAACAAAAAAAAAAAGAAGAAAAAGAAAGAAAAAAAAAACTACGGCTTTTGCTGGAACGATTCATCATAACTTAGTCTCCGTGGAGGCTGTCTGCTTCTGCCAGATCGGCGTGATGGGAGCCCCTGCTGCGTCTGAGCTTGCGGTGCTTCCTGGCCCTCTGTCTCTTCATCTGTACAGTCTGGTCCAGGCGACTCCGGTCTCCCATCGTTTTCCGATTCCGAGTCGTCGTTTTCTTCTGTTGTCCTTGAATCATATTCTTCGTCAACTTTCAGGAGATGTTGCCTGTTGCGACGGAACTTCCTGCCATCTTCTGTGACGACACTGTACGATCTAGGAGCGACGTAGGACTCTACGGTTGCTTTCGTAGCCCATTTTCCATCGTTTAGGATACGGACGATGTCTCCTGGCTGCAGCGGCTCTAGATGTCGTCCTTTTTTGAGGTTCTGGATGTGCTTTTGAACAGGTGGTGCTGGATCCGAAGAAAAGTCTGGAACCAGGGTTCGAATACCACGACCCATCAAAAGCTCCGATGGAGAGCGACCGCCCTCGAGCGGAGCCGTACGGTAGCTGAGCAAGCCGAGCCAGAAGTCCTCTTTGTTGATTGTGCTTTGCGGAGTAGCCGCTTGACCACCTGGACGCCTTTCTCCGCTAGGCCATTGGAGCGGGGATACCCAGGGCTGGACACTGTATGAATAAAATCATACCGCGTTGAGAAGTCTTTGAATTCTTTTGCAGAAAACGGTGGACCTCCGTCTGTGCAAACTTCCAATGGTATTCCATGACGTGCAAATATTTGCGAAAGTTTAGAGATCACACCATTAGCAGTTGTGTCATGAAGCTCCTCCACTTCGGGATAATTGGAGTACGCGTCATACACCACTAGGTAATGTTTACGACCAAGTTCGAACAAGTCTGCCCCAATCCGAGCCCAGGGATGATCAGGCACCTCATGTGTATGCAAAGGCTTATTCTGATGTCTGTATGTGAAAATTTGGCATGTCTCGCATTTTCTGACTAATGCAGTAATATCCGCATTAATACCTGGCCAGTAGACTAAGTTCCTTGCTCTTGATTTACAATTGTTGAGGCCTAGGTGACCCTGGTGTATTCTTTTAAGTATTTCTTTGCGCATTGCTGCTGGTATTACAACTGTGTTCCCTTTCAACAAGACTCCATTGATGACCGAAAGCTCTGTCATAACGGACTTCAGCTCACCCAGAATTGGAGTTCCAGCTTCTAAACAGGCAATTGCCTCCTGCGGAACGGGATCGCTTGCTGTGGCTGCCTGCAGGCTGCCCAGGGTCCGGCTGCCTACCAGTGTTGAAAACACTGCATTAGCATGTATTTCGACGTCGGTCGTGTCGTCTTCTGCTTGGGAAAAACCGGAGATTCGGGAGAGTGTGTCCGCGATCACCAGCTTTTTTCCAGGGACGAACTGTAAATCAAATTCGAACTTAAGCAAACGAAGAAATAGTCTTTGCAACCTTGGTGGCAGGTCGCCTAAGTTTTTATTTGCTAGAGCGATCAAGGGCTGATGGTCAGTTTCAACGAATATCTTTCTTCCGAGTATGAATTCGGTAAATCTTTCGCACCCAAATACAATTCCCAGAGCCTCCTTTTCGATCTGAGCATATCTACGCTCTGTGTCTGTGAGTACTCTTGATGAGTACGCCACCACTTTCCAATCTTTTCCATCATGCTGGAACAAGGCAGCACCGAGAGCAAATGCAGAGGCATCTGTTGAGACTTTGGTGGGTCGAGAGGGATCGAAAATTGCCAGGACCGGTGCTTCAGTGAGCAAATGTTCGCAGTTGTTGCCACTCAGTTTCATGAACTTTCTGCCATTCAAAAATGGTGTCTTGTCGAATAAGTTGACGCAACGACTCTGTCTGCGTTGACAAGTTTGGCAAGTACTTTCCAAGGTAGCTTACAGCTCCTTGCAACTGCTGAACGTCTTTCTTACTCGTTGGAGTTGGTAGGGCTGCAACACATTTCACAAGTTCTGGATTTGGCTCAATGCCAGCTGCGCTTATTTTGTCTCCTAAGTAGGTAATTTCTGTGACCCCGAAAATGCACTTCTCCAAGTTAAGAGTAAACCCTTCTGTTTGTAGAGCATGAAGCACAGCACGCAAGCGTTGGTCATGTTCTTCCCGCGTTTTGCCCCAAATCAGGACATCATCAATATACACCCGCACACCTGGAAGTCCATCTAAAAGGTAACTCATAGTGCGCTGAAACACCTCGGGAGCTGAAGCGATTCCAAAGGGCAGTCTGAGAAACCTGTAGCGACCGAAAGGAGTGCTGAAGGTGCATATTCGAGAAGTACTGTCATCCAACGGTATTTGATGGAAACCGCTGTTGGCGTCGAGCCGGCTAAAATATGCGGCATGTGCCAAGTCTGCTTCAATTTCCTCTCTCCGAGGCAGCTGAAAATGCTCTCGCTTGAGTGCTTTGTAAACGTGACGGGGATCCATGCATAATCTTAAGTTTTCCGTACTATAACCAAGGGGCTCACCCAGTCGGACGTTTCTGGTCCCTTCGCGATGACACCTGCTGTCTCCATTCGGTCGAGCTCTGCCTTCAGAGGCGCACGTAGCGCGTGCGCCACCCGGCGTGCTGGCTGTATCACCGGTGTGGAGTTGTCGCGAAGAACCATCTTATAGGCTCTCTTTGTGCAACCAAGACCACGGAAGAGACCCGGGAACTCGCGCTCTACTTGTTGGCGCTGCTGGTTCTCGTGCTCCACAGTGTGGACCCGGTTGACGAGGCCAAAGTGCTCGCATGCTTTCAGGCCCATGATGGCTTGCCTGCCCTTCTTTACTATAAAGAAATCCAGGAAACCTTGTTTTCTGCCGACAGATACCGATAGCCGGACTTCTCCCAGATGTTGTATGATGCCGCCTCCGTAGCTGTGGAGAGTTGCAGTCGTGGGTTGAGGCCGCTGCTTCTGTTTGATCTTCATAAACAATGTGCGTGGGAGCAGGCTGGCCTGCGCACCGGTGTCCACTTTAAGCTCTACCTGCTTCCCTTCTATCTTAGTTGTAATGGTCCAGTCACGGTTGCCTACCGATTGCACGCTGCTGGTTGACAAAATTTCAAGCACATCAAAATCGCTGCTTGCCTCACTGGTTTCTTCAACGTCATGTACGCCAGCCTGCTTAGTCTTGCAACATACTGCAAAATGATTTTTCTTCCTGCATTTTGAGCATGTCTTTCTGTAGGCTGGACATTGCCTTGGAGCGTGAGCTTGGTTGCATAAGCGACATCTCCACTTGTCTTTCTGCTGCTGCTTGACTGTATTGACGATTTCCATCTTGGAAGCTGCTTCAATCGACCCTTTAACTGCCGCGTCATCCCATGTTTTGTTGTGGACATTGGCTGTTTCTTCGGCCTTGCAGCATTCAACCGCTATTTCTAAAGTCAGATCTTTTTTCCGCAGGAGTCTCTCGAATCTTCTTACTTGACGTTCCATACACGATCTGGTCTTGTAGCATGGAAGCCTTTAAGTCGCCGAATCCACAGGTCGCTGCTTTCAGCTGAATATCGCGGTAGAAATGTTCGAAAGCTTCTCCTTCCTCTTGTCGCCTGGTCCGGAACACGTAGCGTTCGAACGTCTCATTGCATCTCGGAAGGCAGTAGGCTTCGAACCTCCGTACCAGGACATCGTAATTTTGGGCTTCTTCAGCTGACAAACCAAACGTGTTAAATACCTCAATGGCTTCTTGCCCTGCGACGTGCAGAAAGATAGCGGCTTTCTGTTGCAGGTTGCGACGTTCCTTGGGCTCTGTAGCCAGAAGGAAGAGTTCCATCCGCTGCTTGAATTTTTTCCAATTCTCTGCAGCGTGCTCTCCCAGCCGCAGCGGTTCTGGTGGCGGAAGATCAGTCATGGTGCGTGGAGGCTGAAGATCACTTCTGACACCATGTATCGTTCTATTACGAGCGCCTACGGATGATGGACTGTACGCCAAGATGAGATAGGAACGACTGACTCGTCGTCGTCTTTTATTCCCGCACCACGAGGCTATCCTCGTGGTACAAAGGTGAGACGAAGTATAGCTGGGCAAAAGTTGTTCTTTGATACTGGCTTTGTTCCGTGCTGCAGGGTTGGCAAAGCGATTTCGTTAGAGGCTCACACGCCAGTAGCTATTGTTTTAATTATTCAAGAATTAAAAACATAGTCAATCAATCAATGAAGAATGTTATCAAACGATAAATAACATATATAAGACATGCCTTGTCAGAATTTTGTGAATAAAAGAGATTTTTCACGACATAAACGTTTAAATTCATTTTCGCTGTAAGTCCGAGCGCAGCTGACATAACAGGTCAATGAGGACAATCAAGCAGAGCCAGAGAACACTATGTCACGGAGCTCAACGTCTTATAGTACGTTTGTTTTCACCGGTCAAAGCAGTCAAGCGCAAACCATGCACTATGTCCTTGCGCTTTTAGTATGCGTGTTTGTGCTTGTGTACCTTATAGTCTTTGACTGCATTTTGATCTATGATAAAACAAGCAATAGCAGACATTTTTTCAAAACGGGTCTTCAGAGGGGCGCTCCATACAAATAATTTTGATGAGAGTTTTATTAAACCTAATTAACAATAATCTCACCTTATAAATAAACACCCCAATATTGTTGAAATAGTACGCCGAGGTCGAAGAATCTGCATGTTCAAGGAAAGAGTACAAGTGCATTTTTTAGCTCCAGTTACCTAAACTTCAAAATTGTGAGGCGAGTGGGTGGCAGATTTCAAAGTGTTTTTATAGTGCTTTTGATATCTTTTTAATAATAATTAGGTCTATTGATAATTTGATGTTGAAAAAAAATACCAATGTCTTACATGTATCTTTATATATATTGGACGGTTTCATTCAGATTCAAGCAGTGGGTGGGAATTATATTTTTTTGTTTTTCTTTATATTTTTATATCTTGTGCCGCATACTTTACCTAGAACAAAGCTTTTTATTTTAATCGTCAGAAAGTTTTAGTTTTCGAGAAATAAATTCCCAAAGGTGCGGGGAAGAGCAATGTAGTTTTGACCGCTGTCGCGTGCAGCATGTTTGAAGCTCGTTCGGTTCTATACTATTAAGCGCAGAGCCCTGACAATATGTTGTGATAATCCACGTAATAATGAGTGTTATGTCCTCTAGATTTTTATTTTCTAGTCATAATTGAAAGTTTTTTTTTTTTTTTTTTAAATAGCCAAACTTGCCACCTCTGACGATTATGCACAAAGATTCTGAATTAATTTTTAGGTGAAACTTTTAACGTATGACATTCAATTTTTTTTTCTCTGACAGAGCGTTTCATTGCCTTTTCAAAAATGTATGTTTCATTTGTCTATAATGTTTTTATACCGAAAAATAAATTTTGAAATGAATGAAGTTTTCAAAATTTCGTCAAATTCAACGCTCCGTTAAAACAAAAAAGGCCATTTTTAATATCTTTTTATTTTCTCGTATTTTACTCTCCTAATATCCTTCTTTTATCAGGCATATATTTTGATAGGTGTAAAGCAGTACTTTAGCAATGCCGAGCGTCTCAATAAGCTGTAAAACAATAACCACTGACAGCAGATTTTATGACAACTGCCGCCTCTTTCAAGCGCAAAGTTCACAAAGAGAAGTAAAAAAAACATCTGCAAAATCGTCTCATCTCTCATCGGCGAATAATACTCGTTTCTGCCGTAGCGATAGAACCGCTCCTAACGTTAGCGAGTTGCGTGGTCGACTGTGCCGCGAGATGGACCTTGAACCCAGCAGTGCGAGCAGTCGACAGCGGGATACCCAAGCTGCCGCTTCCGACCGAGAGCCATGTTGAACGTACCTTGAACCCCGCAGAGCTTGAAGGAAAGCTCTCACGTATCAGTTACGTAATTTGTGTGCTTACCGCGGAAGTATCCCAACCGATTGTTAAAGCCGATACACGGGAAACGCAGAACATGAAGAAACTTGGTGGAGCCCAAACAGGGGCCACACATTTGTCAGTGTTGTATAGGGTCTCTGGCACTTAGTCCTAGCCCCTCAAGCAAAGAAGGTTCGAAATTCATCGAGTGGCACCGGGAGCGTTCGGCAGAGTACTCTTTCACGTGTGTGCGCGTACGGACTTTCTACGAATGCTACGACCGAGACATACAGTGTGAAGCGCGTTTTCTGTGCGGACTATCGACGACGGCATAAGAAAAATGTGCTGTGGCAGACACGCTTCAGGTCTGTGAACGATCTGAATCTGAAAATACTCAGGCAAATTTTGGATCCTTCAACTCCCATCTCGCGGACGGATCAGCTGTGCCACAACTGCTTCAGGTATTTCAGTTCCCTCGTTGAAGATCGGCATGAAGCATGCAAAGCCGGACCCTCGGATGCCCTCGAGGACTTCGTTGACAAAACAACGGCTGTCAACGAAATAAACGAGTGCGTATCATCACTGCAGATAGAGATTTCACCATTCAGGATGCCAGCTGAATTGAGAAAAAAATCGGCTCGTTTATACGCGGAAAAAAAGCAAAGTCAAGTCAAAGAAGCGGTAAAGAAACGAATGCGGCGTAAGATCAGTGACGCGTATGATGTGCCACAGCAGACAACTGGACCATATTCGTCCACAATGTGCGCCGAGTGGGAAGCAAACGTGCGAACAGCATTCCAGAAGAGCGCGTCTATCAGTGAAAGGTATCAGTTGCTCACACTGTTTCCAAACGATATGAGCAAGCAGCAAATACTAAGCGTTGTTCCCAAGGCAACCATGTACTCGATCGACAAAGCAAGACGCCTTAAAGCAGCCCAAGAAGTATGGGCACTTCCTGATCCATACACTTCGCACAAGCTCAGGGAATCGGATATCGCGACGGCTTGTCGTGTTTTCTTAGAAGACGAGATGGGCTGCTCCATTCAAAGTCCGAGCAAGAGAGACGTCATTGCGTTAAAAGCATCGGGGTCGAAGGAGTTTGTAGTGAAACGATATATGACGCGCTCTATTCGTGAATCCTACTCCTTTCTGATGAAAACCTATCCGGACATCAAGCTTGGCCTAACCAAACTTTATACGCTGCGTCCGAAGTGGGTGAAAATTGCTCCGTACAGAGACCAGTGCGTGTGCGCGATTTGTGCGAACTTTCAACTCGTGGTGGCATCAGTCAACAACGCCTCATCCCGCGCTTTCTCTGAAAAGAACATCACTTGTCTCTGCATATGCTCCAACCCTTCACAAGCCTCTATGCTGCTAAAATGCAAAGAATGCCCTGCAGTGAGGAATCTTAGTGCACGTACACTATATCTTGATTGTGAGGAGGATATTCAACTGGCAATTTGGGAGTCGGCAAACTTGATAAAGAAGACGCTTACTGTGACCGTGTTCCTCAAGCTGATAAGAGATTGCGTGGAAAAATACATTACTCATGAATACATTACGAATATTCAAAGAAAATCAATACGAGATGTCAAGGTGAATGTAACACAAAGGTCAATTGTGTTACACTTTGACTTTGCAGAAAATTGGAGCATTGTTCTTCCAAACGAAGTGCAAGGCTGCTACCGGCGTAAAAAGCAAATAAGCATTTTCACATGTGTTGCCACAACGGCCAACGGAGCAAGAAGCTTTGCCACAGTTAGTGATGATCTTCGACACGATTCTGCACATGCCCTTCTGGCGTTAAGAACCATCGTTATGATCCTTGAAGAGGAAGAACCCATCTTCAAAACAATAATACATGTATCGGATGGTGCCGTGATGCAATTCAAAAACAGATTTCAGTTGTATGAAATGGGGCAAAACCGCGTCCTGTGCCGGTGGTTGTTCTCTGCAAGTGGCCACGGAAATAACGCCTGTGACGGCATTGGTGGCCTTTTCAAGCACCATGCCACATTACACAACATCAGAGAAGCTGCTAATTCTGCAATCCTGACTTCTCGCGACTCTGTGTCTGTCCTAACATTGAAGCAAGTCAAAACGCGTATTATCAATTTGCCCGCCGAAGAACTTACGAAGTTCAGAGAACAGATGAAGAAAAACTGGAGCGGCATTCGCCAAGCGCCTGGACTGCGTTCGTGTCATGTTTGGTATAAGCAATCACCTGAAGCCTCCATCGGAAACAGGGTGCACGTAGCTAGGACTGTAGAAGAAATTAATTTTTGAACTAGAATCATTACTTCGGTTTTGACGAGTGCCTAATGTATCAGGTTGCATTATGCTGTGCCTGGAGCATTTAGCTGCCTAGCTTACACTAAGTAAATATATCTTATGGCGCTGAAGCCAATTTAGTTTTCATGTTTCCGTGTATATTAGCTATGCAAGGAACAATTGGTTTAATCACATTATAAAAAATGTGTGACCATAATAAACAGTTCGTATTGTTAAAAGATTCTAATTTAGCTTGACCATAATGTTGTTCTTAAAGGGGCGATGCAACTATTTTTGTATTTTGCGCAAATACCGGTTAGAACGGATCCCTGACGTTAATGACCTGTGAAATACTCGTTCGTTTTTCACCCCACGCAATAGGAGTCCTAGTAAAAAATTAAAGAAAAACGAGCAGCTTTCACCCCCTCAACTCGCAGCCAGAACAAGCGGCCACGTGATCTGGAGCCGAATATATGCCGCCAATGTAGATCATAGCCATGCGCTGGGGTTGGCAAGGCACAGGACACGCGCTGAGTTTCAGACATTGTTGTGGTTCGGCTGTTGTCGTCATTGCAGCGACTGGACACGGGCCACTACCCGAATGCTTCTCGAGCGATCGATTATCACGAGCCCAAATCGAGTGTCCACGCCATGCTCGGGTCCAATCTATGAGCCGCATTCAAATATCGTCACTGGGCGGTACTGCTACCGCCCAGCTACGTCATCAGGTTTTGCGAAGGAGAGATTGAATGAAAACACTCGGTTTTGTCCTCGAAATTACAGCGCAACAAAGGAGTTTCTTGGTCAGTGGCGTTGCGTGCGAGTATCCTTGAGTCCCACTAGTGCCAGTAAGCTCGTGTAAAGTGAAAAACATCCCAATTGAATATCGTGGCACCGCCCCTTTAAAGGGCCTCTGACACGCCAAAAAAAAAAAATATTTTTTTTTTTCATGCTAGGCGTTAAAATGGCACATCAGGACATTGCAAAAAAATTGTTTCGCTATAGAGTTGCGTAGTTTTGTTTTATAAAAAATAGAAATACGAGGCCCAATTCAAAGTTCCCGCCTTGCACTGTGACGTAACAGTGTACCGCAATGTGTCGGGGCGGTCAGAAGGGAGGCATCGCCGGAAGTCACGTGAGTTGTATCCCTCCTCGTGCTTACCGCGAGCGCGTGTAATATTTTTTTAAATATTTTTGTTATTCTCCGATCCTCCACGAGCGATCCAAGCAGGCAAGGTTTCTTTTATTTGTTTTTCATCGCTTAATGTAACTGTAAAGGTAGAAGAAACGGAGTCAGTGAATTGACGAGATCAACTACAATGCCTAGAAGGTTCTATGTGAGGGACTGTCCCTGTATTTCAGCAACTGAAGAAGAGATCACACTCAATGCATTTCTGAAAGACATACATCGGCCGCATGTGCACCTATACTTCGTTTCACCTTATCTGCGAGCGAAGCCAAAGCTGGAAGTGCGAGACCAGCGCTTTTTGCGTTTTTCCCCAGCTCGCGCGCTCGAGCAAAGCCTGAACGCACGGAGCTTTCGTGCTCGCGCTTCCAGCTTTGTCTTCGCTCGCACATAAGGTGAAACGATGTATAGTAAACAAGTTCTACTCATGTTCTAGACAAAATACGTACTTTGTGCTCGACGTTTACTTGTGCTTGGTACACTCACCAGTTCGTATTCTTTAGACGGCAGGCATCTTCAGCCTGGAGAGTATCCGATGATTCAACGACTTCGGTGTCTGAACCTTCAGCAATGCGATCGGGCGTGTCGTATGCTAGCAATCCTAATTTCTGCGAGCGTTCTATTTTTTTTTTTTTTTTTTCAAAACTTGATAGCTTGTCTTGCGCCCAGTATAGCCCTGTATCATCGGACTGACGGCATGCACTCGTACACTGGCTGGTACTCGCAACGCTTTCATCATTTACCTCCATCACGTCGATCCACTGAATCTTCGTCCTCAAATTTTACAGCACGCAAACTAACCAACGGTGCAGGGATAAAGAGCTAGTGGAACTGAAACTTCATTTTCTACGATCGCTCGTACGAAGAGCAGAATAAAAAAAAATAAAAAAAGTCTTAGGCACGGTCGCGGAGAACACGAGGAGTGAAACTCACGTGACTTCCGGTGAACCCACTTTTAGTGACGTAGGTCGATGCCTCCCTTCTGACCGCCCCGACACCTTGCGGTACACTGTTACGTCACATTGCACGGCGGGAACTTTGAATTATGCCTCGTATTTCTATTTTTTATAAAAAAAAACTACCCAACTCTATAGTGAAACAATTTTTTTGTAATGTCCTGATATGCCATTTCAACGCCTAGCATGAAAAACAAAATTTTTTTTTTTTGGCGTGTCAGAGGCCCTTTAAGTAGTATTTAATAACACAGCAAACTTGGTTACAATCGCTCTGCTATATCGTAAAAAAAGAACGTGCCAGAATGTCCAGCTCCTTCCCCCAAGAAAATACTTTGTGATTAGTCTCTAACAATCCTCCTCACCGTCAGCAAATTCATCCGCGCCTACTTCTCTCTATTTGGTTCCCCTTTTTCTCCCTCCCCCAGCCTGCTCGATTCTTGTGACTGCCAAAGTGAGAGAACATTACGCGCAAGCATACATCTTTCCCGTTTTGAGATATGCAACAACATCAACAACTGCGTACAGCCCCGAACTTCGTATCCCTATATCAAACGTCCAAACTGCTCCGCAATGTATCGTACTCTTCCACACTTGGAATGGACGTCGCTCAGTTCCGTGTTTTTTTGCTTGCTCGTATGCACGAACGCAGGCACAAGTTCAGGCTCTTCGGTGGAAACTCGTGATCTTCTGTGAACGTATTTCCCTGCTGAGAATTCGAGAGGCACTCTTCGCTCCTAAGTTGAATTTCAAACAAGGACGTGAGGCCGCAATCTGTGGCATTCAGAAGTTAACATGTAGTTCTCGGAGCTTCGGGTAAACCTAGTTCTCTTTCACAGTTTAATCCGTAATGTCAACTGATACCAAAGTCATTACTTATAAATCAGGTGTGATGTTGTCCTTTACGTGGTGTCCAAACTAATTGATAAGCGTAAGATCACAAATACAATATTTTTCGGGTGTAGTTACAGTTCACAAAGGCGTACGTGATTTTTACAAAAGTCGAGTTCACCAATATTAGTTTTTTTTTTTTTTTTAATATTTGTTGGCTATATTTAGATTGCTAGAAAACAATGTACACGTCTTCTTCCCACTACGTTATGCTCGATTATATAAAACACGGCGCTGATAAAAATTCCCCCAAAATTCGCCGTTGGCGGTTGCTGTTTCACAGCATATTCAGACGCTCGGCATTGCTAAACTTCTGCTTTACACCTATTAAAATATATTCCTGATAAAAAAAATATATCAGGTGAGTAAAATACGAGAAATTAAAAAAAAAAATATTAAAAATGGCCTTTTTTTTTAACGGCGCGCTGAATTTGACCAAATTTTGATAACTTCATCATTTTCAAAATTGATTTTTTGGTATAAAAAATTATAGACAATTGAAACATATATTTTTAAAATGGAAATGAAACGTTCTGTCAAAGAAAAGAAATTGAATGTCATACCTTAAAATTTTCGCCTAAAAATTAATTCTGAATCTTCGTGCATAATCGTCAGAGGTGGCAAGTTCGGCTATTTAAAAAAAAAAAAATTAATTATGAGTAGAAATGATAACTCTCGAGGAAATAACACTCATTAATACGTAGATTACCACACAATATTGTAAGGGTTCTATACTCTTAATAGTATAGAACCCTTACAATATTCGGTTCTATACTCTTAATAGTATAGAACCGAACGAGCTTCAAACATGCTGCATGCGACAGCGGTCAAAACTACATTGTTCTTCCCCGCACCTTTGGGAATTTATTTCTCGAAAACTAAAACTTTCCGACGACTAAAATAAAAAGCGTTGTTCTAGGTAAAGTATGCGGCACAACATATAAAAGTATAAAGAAATACAAAAAAATATGATTCCCACCCACTGCCTGAATCTGAATGGAACCGGCCATATATATATTCGCGACTCCAGCGACCTATAGGGGGCGCCACCACCAAACAAACATGGCGGCTGAGTCCAGGTCGCGTCGGCTCGGCCCGGCCCCCTGCAGGGGTGGCGCATTCAATTTAACAGATTTTCTTTTGTTTAATGCCCGATTTTATAGGTATTTGAACTGAGACGGTTAAGTGTAACCGGTGCACATAAACTGACAGACCATAGTTTTGTTTTCCCGGGTTTGTTTTGTTATTTTCATGTCAAACTTTTGTTTCGGCGATTTCGTTCAAAACCGAAACTATGGGCTCCGGAGAGACGGTAATAAACTCTAATCAGTTTTGATCATCTAAGGAAAGCGGCGATGACTACAGAATTGTTTCACCGAGAGCAATTTTCAGCTAACTCGCATGCCTCGACCATGCGACTTATCTGACCGCGAAATCGAGCTTTTGTGAGTATCCGCGTTTAAGAATCAGCTCCAATCGTATGCTCGGTCAACAATACAGGCTGCAGGAAAATTACGAAAATTAAGCAAGCGCTTCTTGAGCAAAGGAGCATGTTAACCCGCTGGCGCCCCTCTAAGCAGCTGATACTCGTATTTCAATTCAGGTTTTAGTAGCAATCGAGAGGTCATTTTGACGAGCGGGTTATGTATTATACTACGCACTATGTCCCACTAAAGCGATATTAGTATATTATTCTTGTTGAAATATGAGCTTAGTTGACTATCTATTAGGTGAACTGCTGAATAAAAGTATATTTGACAGAGAGAGAGCTACTTGTTAAAGTTAGCCAAATGGTTCTAGCCGGTAGCACGAAGACGAATGCGGACAAACTGAAGAGAGTCTTCATCGAAGATTCAGGCAGAACCTCTCTGCATTGAACTTGACTTCGAATCCTGAATGGATAAAATGAGTATTTTTTTTTGTGGCCGGTCAACCTGAGCAATGTAGACGTATATTGCTGTTGGTTTATGTAATAATAATAATATTAATGTAATAATTATGTAATATTAATAATATTAATGTAATAATTATGTAATATTAATAATATTAATAATGTCGTGACAGTTTCTAACTTTGCGAGACGCATCCCCCACCTTTTGAAAGCAGATAATTTCCCTCATTAATCATATGCAGCGAGCAGGTTTTCCTGAACCAAGTAATTGCGAAATCAGCCCAACTCCTTCAGTGTGGTCCAGAGGCTTTTTTGGCGAAAAGCGGTCAAGATGAATAGCCACGCACCGACCGGCGTGGGTGGCTCAAACTTGAAGCTAATCGAACACAACCAAACT
>JABSTQ010007215.1:0-77497 GCA_013358835.2 Ixodes persulcatus
CGACGAAAACAGCGCAGGTTACCATGGTGACGATTATTCACAGGACAAACTTATATGTCACTCGCTACCATTTGTCCCCCTCTTTTTTCTTCCTTTTCCCAAAAGCCCTAGCTCCTTCCCTCTTCCTTTCCCTAGGCCCCCGTACATTCCAGCCAACGATAAGCTCAGACGGCGTCAGTTCAAAGTTGCCGACTGGTCTCCTGTCAACACACATACACCGCGACATCACGAGGTCCCCCGGTTCTCCCAAATCAGTCGCAAAGCCGCCGACAGATCCCCTGTCATGATGGAAGCATGGCGGAAAGCAGATTGCTGGAAATAGAAGTCTATATTGCATTGCACTGGTGTGAAAAAGTATTACGTATTTTTGTCTTATTTTCATGCAAAAAAGAAACAGCGTTTAGAAACCGAACACTGTGCTCCGAAAGGGCATAAAAAACCGGGTCAATCTGAAGGATACGAGGTGCCTTGCGTCACTCGGCTTGTCCTGGTTCATGTTTTTCTGGAGTCTTTCAAAAGTGTATGAAAAATTGTGAACAGACTGACTCGACTTACCAGATTAGAGCAGTTCATTTTCATTACCACAGGCTCTCTTCAAGTGTCTTGCATATCTCACCTTGTACTGGTCCATTTCTATTTTCGGTTCCGTTCAAAAAGTGAGTGCTAAGCCACTGCACCAACCTACCACATTCATAATTTGCGGGAGTGGCGAAATGAGTGATAGACATCAAGATATTTTTGGCTGTGGCGTTCTCCCCCATGTCGCGACGGTAAACGTGCACGAACTAGAAGAAAAGACCCATAACCCGTGCGGTGGTAATATATCCAAATTCTGCAATTGTAAGTAGTTATAGCGCGCCATCCATGAGTTAAATTTAAAACCACAAACGTGTACAGCCCGGCGACTCGCCTGCTTTGGCAATTAGGTCTCTGCAGGCGCGAACGGGGGTGCGCCAGCTTTGGTAGCGAATGGGCTAGCGAACGTTGTACCTTCAGCCATTTTCCGACTTTTAGTACACGGCAACGTTGTTAAAACACTCAGATGGGAAAGTCACCGCTGAAACCTGGGCCTCTGGCGTCCACCGGGACCGAGCTAAATACGACAACAGCGCCATTCTTAATCTTTTTTTCTTCTTCTTTTTTTTACTGTGGTCACCTTGAGCTTGCAGAAAGCATGTTTTTGCGTAAGAACAAACGGAAAAAGCTATTTTTGTCGTAAATTCTATTGGAGTTTACTACAAAATGACGTGCGCGTGATATTTTCTAATATCTTTAGCTTCAAGGTTTTGCGGCACAATTAATACTGTTTTTATACAGCCTTGTCTCAGCGGGGATTTCAGGTAGCGCGTCCTGACCAGGGCGCATCTTAACAGAGTGGTTTTAGTAACGTTGTTACATGGTTTTCTAGGCAACATGGAGCTCGAAGCAGTGTAGGCCCATTCACACCGGCGGTTGAGTCGCGTTTGCGGACGCGTTTGCTTAAAGATTGAGTGGAATTGCTTGCGATTCGATGACGAAAACGGGCGGATCCGCTAAGCATTTGCGTTTCGAACGCCAGTGTGAAGGAGCGGTTTAAGCTGTGTCTTTGTTGTGTCGATCAATGTTGCGTCAGGAACAAATTGGAGACAGTTCACTACACAACGTTGCGATGTATGGGACTGTACTTCAGAAATACCACGTTGTATGAGAAACATGTCGCGCGCTGCAGTCGCGCAACATATAAATTATGCCGCCTAGCAAACGTTGTACCTACAAACTTTTGTCGACTTTTAGCACATGGCTTCCTAGGCAGCATGGAATTCGAAACAGTAGCCTAACGCTGTGCCTTTGCCGTGCCGATCAATGTTGCCTCAGAAACAGATTGGAAACAGTTCACTACACAACGTTGCGATTTTTGCCTCTGTACTACACTGATACAACGTTGCTTAAGCAACATGTCGCGCGCTGCAGTTGCGCAACATTTAAATTATGCCGCCTAGCAAACATTGTACCTTCAACCTTTCCCCGACTGTTAAAACACAGTTCCCCAGGCAGCATGGGGTTCGAAACAGTAGCCTAACGGTGCGCCTTTGTCGTGCCGATCAATGTCGCCTCAGAAACAGATTGGAAACAGTTCACTACACAACGCTGCGATTTTTGCCCCTGTACTACACTGATACAATGTTGCTTAAGCAACATGCCGCGCCTTGCAGTTGCCCAACATTTAAATTATGCCGCCTAGCAAACGCTGTACCTTCAACCTTTTCCCGACTGTTAATACACAGTTCCCCAGGCAGCATGGGGTTCGAAACAGTAGCCTAACGCTGCGCCTTTGTCGTGCCGATCAATGTTGCCTCAGAGACAGATTGGAAACAGTACACTACACAACGTTGCGATTTTTGCCTCTGTACTACACTGATACAACGTTGCTTAAGCCACATGTCGCGCGCTGCAGTTGCGCAACATTTAAATTATGCCGCCTAGCAAACGTTGTGCCTGCAACCTTTTCCCGACTGTTAATACACAGTTCCCCAGGCAGCATGGTGTTCGAAACAGTAGCCTAACGCTGCGCCTTTGTCGTGCCGATCAATGTTGCCTCAGAAACATATTGGAAACAGTTCACTACACAACGTTGCGATTTTTGCCTCTGTACTACACTGATACAACGTTGCTTAAGCAACATGTCGCGCGCTGCAGTTGCGCAACATTCAAATTATGCCGCCTAGCAAACGTTGTACCTTCAACCTTTTCCCGACTGTTAATACACAGTTCCCCAGGCGGCATGGGGTTCGAAACAGTAGCCTAACGGTGCGCCTTTGTCGTGTCGATCAATGTTGCGTCAGAAACAGATTGGAAACAGTTCACTACACAACGCTGCGATTTTTGCCCCTGTACTACACTGATACAATGTTGCTTAAGCAACATGCCGCGCCTTGCAGTTGCGCAACATTTAAATTATGCCGCCTAGCAAACGTTGTACCTTCAACCTTTCCCCGACTGTTAAAACAGAGTTCCCCAGGCAGCATGGGGTTCGAAACAGTAGCCTAACGGTGCGCCTTTGTCGTGCCGATCAATGTCGCCTCAGAAACAGATTGGAAACAGTTCACTACACAACGCTGCGATTTTTGCCCCTGTACTACACTGATACAAAGTTGCTTAAGCAACATGCCGCGCCTTGCAGTTGCCCAACATTTAAATTATGCCGCCTAGCAAACGTTGTACCTTCAACCTTTTCCCGACTGTTAATACACAGTTCCCCAGGCAGCATGGGGTTCGAAACAGTAGCCTAACGCTGCGCCTTTGTCGTGCCGATCAATGTTGCCTCAGAGACAGATTGGAAACAGTACACTACACAACGTTGCGATTTTTGCCTCTGTACTACACTTATACAACGTTGCTTAAGCCACATGTCGCGCGCTGCAGTTGCGCAACATTTAAATTATGCCGCCTAGCAAACGTTGTGCCTGCAACCTTTTCCCGACTGTTAATACACAGTTCCCCAGGCAGCATGGTGTTCGAAACAGTAGCCTAACGCTGCGCCTTTGTCGTGCCGATCAATGTTGCCTCAGAAACATATTGGAAACAGTTCGCTACACAACGTTGCGATTTTTGCCTCTGTACTACACTGATACAACGTTGCTTAAGCAACATGTCGCGCGCTGCAGTTGCGCAACATTCAAATTATGCCGCCTAGCAAACGTTGTACCTTCAACCTTTTCCCGACTGTTAATACACAGTTCCCCAGGCGGCATGGGGTTCGAAACAGTAGCCTAACGGTGCGCCTTTGTCGTGTCGATCAATGTTGCGTCAGAAACAGATTGGAAACAGTTCCCTACACAACGTTGCGATTTTTGCCTCTGTACTACACTGATACAACGTTGCTTAAGCAACATGTCGCGCGCTGCAGTTTCGCAACATTTAAATTATGCCGCCTAGCAAACGTTGTACCTTCAACCTTTTCCCGACTGTTAATACACAGTTCCCCAGGCAGCATGGGGTTCGAAACAGTAGCCTAACGCTGCGCCTTTGTCGCGCCGATCAATGTTGCCTCAGAAACAGATTGGAAACAGTTCACTACACAACGTTGCGATTTTTGCCTTTGTACTACACTGATACAACGTTGCTTAAGCAACATGTCGCGCGCTGCAGTTGCGCAACATTTAAATTATGCCGCCTAGCAAACGTTGTACCTGCAACCTTTTCCCGACTGTTAAACACAGTTCCCCAGGCAGCATGGGGTTCGAAACAGTAGCCTAACGCTGTGCCTTTGTCGTGCCGATCAATGTTGCGTCAGAAACAGATTGGAAACAGTTCACTACCCAACGTTGCGATTTTCGCATCTGTACTACACTGATACAACGTTGCTTAAGGAACATGTCGCGCGCTGCAGTTGCGCAACATTTAAATTATGCCGCCTAGCAAACGTTGTACCTTCAACCTTTTCCCGACTGTTCATACACAGTTCCCCAGGCAGCATTGGGTTCGAAACAGTAGCCTAACGCTGCGCCTTTGTCGTGCCGATCAATGTTGCCTCTGAAACATATTGGCGATCGTTGCGCAAAATCCCCCAACACTCCCACAACATTCGGAACATTCTCGCAACATATCTACAACATATCAATGTTACTTGGGATACCTGCTGCTTGTACAGTTCAGGTATGACACCAACTTAATTTCTTGTTATTATTAATGCAGCTAGTTTGGTTTGGCGTTCTGCATAACTGGAGACAACGGCACCGCTATGGCTCCGCGTCTGTCTATACTGGCAGCCGGTTTGCGTGCCGATATGATTCGGTGGGGCTGGTATGATTCTGCGTCCGATGACGTAGGCGACCGCCATCTTTCCAACTTAAAACATATACCTCAGGACCACCGGTTTCACCAAATCATACACGCAGAAAGGCGACCGACATCTTCCAACTAAAACGTCCAGCATGTACCACCGGTATCGTTACATATACCATACATGTCGAAACGGAACATAGACCGACGTTGAGCTCACGCGGATTCCTCGGTCAACTCTTCACGGCGACGTCTTGGGGCGACAATCTCGAATAATGTGCACCACAAGTATTCGACAGCCGCACCAGCCGTACCGCAGAGCAAAGCCAATGTGCGCGGCAACAAACCGATCGTGACACCAAGCCGAGGATACCGCGTCACCGGTCGACAGCGCAAACGGCCCGTTGCTTGTACCGTGACTCGTACACGACCAACTCGGCGCCTTTTCGTGGCTCCTCTCGTCGCAAACAGCTACAGCCGCACGATTCCGCAACCAAAACCGGCGTTGGCTAAAAGCGAAACGAAAAGCGGGCGCCCAGTGACTTCCGCTTCCGCTGCTCGGCTTCCCCGCTTCCCCAGCTTCCCGTCGTCGCGGAGAAGATGGCGGAGGCGTAGTGGCGTGGGGAACGTCGGCTTGTTGTACGTTGTACGGGACAGATATTTGGCGGTCCGTTTCAACTGCGACTCTGGTTCTCAATTCGACGGCGCCTCTCATAGTTCACCGAGGTGTGGTCAGCCTGGGTCAGCGCAGCGCGGTGCTTCGTCCGATCGCCGGACCGTCGACGACTTCGAACCTCGTCCGGTAGGCCTAGGATCCGAAGGCGTCTGTCTCTCCGTGAAGCGGTAAGCGAATCTCGTCCCCTTTCTGTTCCACTTTTAAATTAAGTTAGAAGCGCTTCAGTGTAAGCATGCGTGCCAAGTGTTCGTGACAATTTTGAGCTAGAATAATTGTGCTTCATCACGGTTTGTCATTTACCGAAAATGTAAATCGAGCCGATGAACGCGGAGCCATGCTTGAAAACGATGTACGATGTTAACTTCGGGAGGCACTCACTTGATCGAATGACGTTTGAGCGAACGCCCACGTTTCACCGAATGACACCTTAGCGAATAGTCGGACGCCGCGAAGCGGCGTTTTCGGGTGGGCCAAATGGGTTCACATTTTTGTAATGTGCCGACGCAGACTGTCGCCGCGAAGCGTCGTAAGCGCAGCGCGACGGATGGGTTAACGCGCGCCCCCGTTATTCGCTAAAACGTCAATTCGCTCAAATATTGCTGTTCGCTAAAATGTCATTCGCTCATGTGATATGGACCCGTTAACTTCTCAGCACGCATGCTGCGAGCCTGAGACACCTGAGACCCTGAGATATCAGGATTGGACCGTGTTGGTTTGTAGGACAGATTGAGGGCCCAACGTCTTGTCTAAAGCCCCTATATGTGCCGTGATCTAGAAAAATTGTGTTGCTCGTATGTAATTACACGAACGCGTGTAGTAATAATTACACGAACGCGCGCCCATGCACGATCTATGCCGGTACGAAACTCATTCAGGTCAAAACGGGCAGCGGGTGGGGGTAACTTTATTTTTTATCTCGAGTTCCGTCGGACGTAACTTTTCACATTGGGTTATGTCGGACGTAACTTAAAACCTTGGGGTAAAGTTACGTCGGACGTGACTTTAATTTTTATTGGGAGTTCCGTGGAAAAAGAATAGTTCAAATAAAGGTCGACTTTTTTATTTTTAAGAACAGGGGAAAGGTTGGGCAAAAGAAAGAAACAAACCTTTATTTACAGCGATCTCAGCTAAATCACGGGGCGATGCCAAAAACTTAATCACCGTCAAAACTTCTGGACATGTCATCGTCGTCCGAAGCTTCGTCAGCTTGGTAGACATCCTCGCTAATTCGCAACAATACCTCACTGACACCGTTGTAAAATGACGACAAGAAGAAACGAAAGAAGGTGGAGACGGGAGAAGCGACGAAAGGCAAAATACAAAGACGCAAGCAACGCCGCGACTTGAGTCCCCATGCGCAACACGCGAGGCGCGCCGCTTCAATCAAAAAACAAAAGTAACCATTTTTGTTTTCTGTGCGCGTTTGCGAGGATGGAGGGTAAAGTGCATGGCGCATCGCGTTCCTCTCCGTCCCCTTCCCCGTTGCACAGCGAGGGGAACGCTACAGGCGCGATGGCGAAACCCGACGCCCGAGGAATGCGTGCGGCAGCGGCGCGGCTACCGCGAGCGGGCCGTCGGCTGCTGCTGTTTCGGTTCTTTTCGAACCAAAAGCTTTCTGAAACAAGAAGCGGCGCGGCTCTACGGCAACGCCGGCTCGATGACTCGATAGCTCCATGCCCCCGGTAGGGTCGCGAAATTTGGTTGCGAATGTAGGTCGAAATTCTTTAGTCACGATTTCCGAAAAAAAAAGGTTGACTTTCGAAAAAAAAAAGGTCGACTTATATTTAATAAAATACGGTAACTTTAATTTTTATTATGGGTTACGTCGGATGTAACTCGAATGCTTGACGTAGAGTTACATTGGGCGTAACTTTAATTTTTATTTCGGGTTCCGTCGGACGTAACGTTAGACACTGCGTTGCACTTATGCAAAATGGGGGCTGCTGGTTCATCATATAAACCTACCATTTCTGTGTTTAATTAAAACATATCACTGACCTAAAAAATCCTGCTATACTAGAGTTTATGCTATAGGAATGTATCACTTCAGATAAATTTGTTTATTTCTACTTTTAGCCCCTGCCCCGCCAGGTACAACATCTGGCATAAAGCAGTGTTCCGGATCTCCTTCCAAGACCTGAGGCGTGTCGTCAATCATTCCAGGAGTCGGCGGTGTCTCATGGGCGTGTTTCTGGTGCTTCTTACTGGATGGTGCTACCGAGGGACAAGTTATCATGCTTGAGGAAGGCAAGTATGGCAAGTATGGCCGCCGTAAGTACACATATTGTTCTTACCTTTACTCAAATCCACTTTTAAGAAATGCACAGTTCGCATGTGCGCATCTTTTAATGCTTCTATAGTCGGCGTTTTGTTATTCCGGAATGCTCCCAACTCTGTCAGCTCTAGTTTCTCTAGACCATGCAAATGAGATGCAACACTAAACCACATGTTCTCGCAAAAGTGCTGAACTGAAGCACTGTAGAAGCTACTCTAGCTTTTACAATGCACCACAAAATAGTTGACGCCAAGTATATCTAGTTTTGAGACTGCGTTTTACCAAAAGCTCTCCCAATACAAATCTGCCACCTCATAGGGAGTGCAAAAGAACCTCGTGTGCCTAACTTGGAGCAGGGCGTTTTTTGTATAGGCCAATTTTTTTTACACCAATACCTTCAGCCTCCTTGAAATGTTAACATCATGTGACACACGGAAGTACTATAAACCCTTTAATGTTGGCGAGCCCTTAATATTTGCGGCCGCTAATTTTGCGAAATTAAGTGGCCGCGATTATGTCCTCTGTGACCGATTTGAGAAGAAATAGTGGCCACAAAGATAAGGGGTTTGCTGTACATCTGAGAAAAGAGGAGGTCACTTTTGTTCATATGCAAGGGTAAAACCAACAACAACAATCATGGTGTCGTCCCTTTGTGAGCCTATCTGTGTCTGTTGAATGATATGAATTTTATCTTTGTTCGTTAAACGTTGTAGCCTGTACGTTGTGGGATGTCGTCTTCAACACAAACAATGGTTTTCCTCTGAAGCAGGCAGCATGGACGCGTGCCAGAACACAACAGAGTTCATTTGCAGGTTGTACCGCAGTTTAAAGGAGGATTCGCACAGTATGGGGAAACACGATTCAGTGGTCTACCTCGGGCGTGGACAAGATTTGCTCATTCTAAAAAGTTTCGGCTAGAAATCAGGGATTTGTGACGGATGTACCCGCATGGTTGAAAGGGCCAGACAAGCCTTGCGAGCGCTTTGTTTTCTAGCCTCTCAGTCTTGAACCCACTCACGCACCAATGTGTAGATGTTCCGATAGGCAGGAGCACTTATTTGGATAATGGTGGGTGGCAATACGCATAGACTGTTGTTATCCTTATCAGAATTCTGTATTATGGTCAAAGGTGGACTGCATATTTGCAATACATTTGCTCACTTAAAAATATATCATACTAAAAATACGTAGTATAGCCGATGACAAAAACAGAATGGCTGGGCGTCCTCCAGCACGCGCTTCTACTTTTCATCCCGCTTTGAACGGACGTGCTCACTCGAGGCTTATGAGACGCTGAAACTTCATCGAAGGTAGCAGGGGGGCTGGTGGCGGAACAACTAAAGGCCGGTTCAGACACTTGCGTTTGAGTGCGTTTGACTGCGTTGCGTTGAGAACCGAAAGCGAGTCACCGGCACATCTGTGCTTCGTTTGAAGCGTGGACTCCAATTCAAGGACTAATCTTGGCAAGCAATATAAGCGGCAGGGATGTCCTGGTTTCTCGCTGCCGCAACGCAGTCAAACGCAACTGTCTGAACCAGGCTTAAGACTTCTCCCTGCTTTTCTCATTCTGTCAGTGAGCGTGTTCTTCTATACTCGAACTTGGCTAACCTGTACAGAGCTGAGGAGAATAGGCTTGGCGAGTGCCCTTAGTGCATATGCATTTGTACAGCTGAGGCACTTTCTAAATCAAGTACCTTGTGTATTTTACTTTCAAAAACACATCATTTTTGGGGGTGCAAAAGGAATCCTAACGCATAATTTTGTTTGTATTGTGCTATTACGCATAGACACCTTCGACTAAATGAGGAGTCGACCCAGCTTGTTTCAAAAAAATATAATGCCTGCCAGGTAATTTTTTGCATTTAGTTAATATATCATTATGGACATGTACTCAGCTCGAACAATCGCTAGACACAAGGTGGTCGTGTGGTTACAGGCAGCAAATATCCCGGTTGGAAAGTCCTACCTCGCAATGCAGGTGAAGGCTAGGCCAGGGCCCCACTTACAAACGTCTATACTTTGTATCTCTTTAAGGTGGACCACTTTTGACACTACAAGCCATTGCAGCAAAAACTGCGTGACACATGATTATAAGCTTGACGTATCATGGAGTCCAACTACAAGGACGCATGGCTTGCTTTCTGCACTGGATTTGCAAGGATGGCTTGAAGCTTCTGCCATGGTTAACTTTAAGCCGAGATAGTTTGGAATAATGCTTTCGGTTTTTCGTGTTGCCCGGCACGGTTAACAATTCGGTGATGTAGTGCTGCGTTTAAAATTTGATGCATTCATGACTGTATCAACCAACGAATGCATGCTATCTATTCAACTCTCCGTTCTGCAGAGAAATAAAATGTACTTTGCTTCCAATTGCAGCTGCTTCTGGAACTTCATCGTATGAAGCACCTTATGACCGCAAGCCCTGACTGATCTTGTTTTGTGGTCTGCGCAGGCCCATTGCAGGGAGTCACTCTGAGAGCCTCACCAGACATTCCTGCCCGTAGTCGTTCTAATTTTTTTGTAGGTGTGCATCCTTTCTGTCTTTCCCTTAATGGTACTTAGGCGCTTTCTTTTCACTGTCACCGATTTGCCTCAACATTGGTTAAGCACACGAACAGACGCTGTAAATCTGTATCCCACATATTTGTGTCAAGATAACTTTTCTTTGCCAAAGTTACAAATTTTTTTTTTTTTATGAAAGTTGGTCTTCTTTGTTTTTATTTACAACTTTATTTGAGTCTCCACGGGCAACACTAAAACGTTATGCCAATGGCAAGGACAAGTTCACTGCTCAAATTTGTTCTCAACTGATTGCAAGAAATTTGGTTGTGAAAAATGGATGCCGTGAAACCTCCATCCAGCACAGCTCTGCAGCACGAAAAAAAAAGAGATACATAGGACATACCCTGTTTTTTAGACTTCTTGCTCATACTGCAGGTCCGCCTGCCATAGATGTCGTGCTACTGGACAGCAGGCAAATTCAATAGTTGATTTTGCCATTGCTTTTTTTTAGCAGTTGTCTTAATAGTTCTTGTAAATTTAGAGATTATCCTAAAAAGCAAGCCGGGAAGAATATTTGGTTTGAGTACCCTTTAGTCAGTATAACGTATACTGTGTGCTGCTGTTAGTGCTAAGTCGAGATCGGCGCTTTTTTGGCTTTTTGCTCAGAGTAGTACCCATTTTTATCGGTTAGCCTCTTGGTGCGCCAACTAAAATCTTTCTATGCAGACGCCTGCCCTCTGCTGGTACAGCCTACCCTCATTCTCAGTTAGTATATGAACTGGTATCCCCAGTCGACACTCGTTGAGCATGAGGGTAGAAAAATCTTTCCATTCCAGCAGAGCCATACTTGTGAGAGTTTGGCCAGTCTATGATCTCACCACCGTAACGTACCCCTTCCTAGCGAGCCAATCAGCCCGCGGCGCAGAGCGAGAGGCTTGAGCACATGCGCGTGAACTCTCGACTGTTGCCAGCTGAGGGGGGAGGGCAGCCATTTTCATTCATTCGCATGGCGGAATGCATGGGATTTGAGTGTACGTCTAACACATACTCTTCATATTGAATGTGATAACTGTATTTATGACCATATCCATAATTGTATCCACATTCTACCTAATATTTTTATTTTGACATTTGAGTTTTTGAGAGTACTTTTCTACACATCTGGGCTTGCTGAGCCGTACTCAGGTGCATACATCTTGTCTTTTCCTATTTCATCAATACATAAAAGCGTTGATGCCGAGTGAGAGTTCAAGGTACCGAATCTGTCGTGCGAGTTAAGTAAGAACCAATAAAAACTTTACAAAGTAATTTTTGTTAAAGGGGGCTGTATGGACACCAGAATAGAACATGCCATGCTAAACAAAATGCAATCTCTTGTTGGTTATGCAAGGATGACAGTGCTCTGCCGTTTCTGATGTGTCACAAAAAACTCGGTGGCATACGGTGTTCCTTATGAATGTTTAAACTGTCAAATTCAAAGCCTAGAAGCTTTATTCAAGAATGTTCCTCACTACAAATGTATTTAGAGATCTGAGCCACCGACTCATACAGGACTATGTGGCAAACATTCACTTTCATGTGCAATATAGTTAACGAGGTCTAGTCTGCATTGATTTATTGCATTCATGCTGAAAATGGGAGGGGTCTCTGGGTGTGAATAAAGAGGTAAACATTTCTTGAAATCAAAACATTTGAGAACGGACAGAAGAAATGATCTTAGAACGGTACCTTAGATTCTCTTTTCTTTGTCTTATCTGTAATTTTTCACTTTATTTCATGTGAGGCATTTAGTTTTTTTGACCGCAGCTCTTATGCACCCGTTTCCGTGTTTCGCAGCGTCGCTGTCGGCATAACCGCCCCACTAAACTCGACAGGAAATTGAATTAATGTTGAGGTCATGTGACGTTAATGTTTCCGCTAAGTCTAACTGAGAAACTGAATTTGTTTATGGGTGACGTGACACGGTCATGCAACATCATTTTCCCCGCTACATTTAGCGGGAGAACTGAATTGGTGTTGAGGTTACGTGACATAAATTTCCCCGCTAAATATAGTGGGGAAACTTAACCTGCTAAGTTTATGGGGAAATTTTCCCGCTAAATTTAAGGAAATTTCTTGCTAAATGGTAGGAAGCAGAAGAGGGGGAGGAAGCGGGAGGGGGGATATTCTCCCCTCCTCCTCCTCAAGAGCTGTGCTCTAATTTTGTACTACAGAGAATTGTAAACGTCTTTCATTTTTCATCTCATGTTTCTTCAATTTTTATACCGCAGGTGCGCTCGCAGCACAAATCTGGGTTGGGCTGATCCTCTACGCACAAGTTGGGAACTTCTGAGCGGCAAGAGTGGGAGTTTGGTCTGACAGCTCAAGGAACACCTTTGTTCAGTATTGAATTTATAATTATCATCTTTTGAGCAAAGTTAAGCTTTGCTGCATGCATTTCTTCTAGTAATAAATAATTACAACCAAGTTTACCACGTCACTACATTTCGCATTTGCTGTTAGTGCTCCTCGAGGACTTCGGACAAGAGCTTATTGGTGTGCAAGCATCATGCTTGTTTTAAACCACTCGCTGATGTAGTGACTCGTGGACATCCAGCGTTCCAATTGGAACGCTGGATCTCCGCAACTCTTTCTTGAATGATGCAAGCGGGGAAGGAACCATACAATGGTATTGTATTAGGGTGCATTCTACAGGGTGTTTCTTGGTATGCTTTACAGATTAAAAAAAAAAAGCCGGAAAAGCTACACTTACGTGGTCTGCACATTAGCTATATGACCAGGGGGGCATAGTATAAAGGGCTAAATGTAATGATGTGTCGGCTTATTAAAGAGAAGTGCAGACGTCTTTTAGAAAACTAGATGGAGGTTGATTCTAGCGTAGTTTTATCGCATGAATCTGAATATCAGGTTCACTTTCCCCAAAGATATAACTAACCGTGAGAAAACACACACAAAAAAACATCTGACCAGTATTGACATTGTAAGAGGATCTTTGGGCCACCAAGCGTGTCTCGGTTGAGGGCCGCGCGTGAAATCTCAAGCTTTCTAGGTATATCCTCCCACACTGGCACCAGTCGTGGCGTCTTTTTCTGCCCTTTTTAAAAATAGCGTGTGCGTGCATAGCTTTGATAGGCGATGACGTTGCGTGAGCAGAGATTTTGAAAGCTCCTTTCGTGACGTCGCTCTCCGGGAAAGAGTGCCTTCAGCGGTACATTGAAAGTGATTCTATGCAGCCTCGATTCACCAAATTACGAAATAATTTTGATGTTTGAGATTTTGGAGGTCAAATTAAGATTTAAATGTGTTTCCTCAAATACAAAACCACTCTAGCTTCCCTTTGAGTATATTATGTTTGTTAAATGTTTAATTAGTGAAAATAGGCCCATAATTCCAATTACAAAGTTGCTAAGAATCGTCCAAAAACAATAAATCAACCCTTTTCATGAATATATAAGACGGGAGCAGCATTTTACGGCATTCTAAAAAAAGGCTTAATTTGGACGCATTTCCAGATTTTGGTTTTTTATCAGAGCGCATCTTTGCACCTGCGATACTGCTGACCAGTGGCTGCAATGCGAAGCCACCTCCTCGCCTCCCTCGTAGAATGGAGGGAAGCAGGGCGCACGTGTGTTGCGCGACTAAACCCCTGGGGAACAAGACCGTAGGTGCAGAGATGCGCTCTGATAAGAAACCGAAACCTAGAAACGGATCCAAATAAAGCGTTTTTACAGAATGCTTAAAATGGTACCCCTGAATTATATCTTTTTAAAAGGGTTGATTTAATCGTTTTCAATGACTCGTCAAATTTCTAAATGAAACCATATGTTCATTTTCACAAATTAAAAAGTAATTAAAAATTTTATTTAATTATCCGACTAATTGTTACGATTAGATCCCTATACTACGTACCCCTGGACGTATAACTCACCTGCAAAAATCGCATTAATGTAGCTTTCACAACCTTTCTAAACAAATATGTAAGCTTAAAAAATTGCCCTGTATAACAGTGAAAAGAAGGCTGGTATCGCCTTTTCGCTGGTATAGGATCTCCCATATTACGTTATGCTTGTATGGTTCCAGCCGCCTACATGGTTGCGAATAGATCCACTACGCTGGTATAGGATGTTCCATAATACGACACGCTTGTATGGTTCCGATAACCTGTATCGTTCCGCTTCAATTCACTATACTGGAGCCGCTTTTTCGCTGATATAAGATGTCCCATATTACGGTTACGCTTGTATGAGGCGTTTTCCAACATCTTTTCATAATCGAAATTTTTCAATAGGGATTGATCAAACTTCATATCTTGTATATTCCACGAAAACATTATTTTTTTTAAGTTGGCTTCTATTGTGCGAGGTAACAGAAGAGTCGAAAGTGTGAGTCAGTGTTTATCAAGAAGGCCCTGAAACTGTTGGTGTTGTAATGTACTGTCACGAGATGGCGGATCGAACCCTCCACATCGCCGTTTTTTTGTGTTTATTTCCATATTCCGCTCATATAGATAAGATAACAAGATGGCAGCTTCGCAGATAGTATGTCGTGTTTTGGTATCTCGCCAATGAAATGTAATTCTCCTTTATTAAACTGGTCGCGCTGCGTAAACATGAAAAAAAAAAAACAGGTTGTGGACCCAGGACGGCGAATCGACCACGATTTCCCGAAGAGACAAGAGGCATTACCGTGGACGGGTAATGTTAAGTGCGACCCGGTTGAAGAGAATGTCGAGCACGTTTTCGCTGCTTCGTGCCACAGAAGCGTGAATAACACTGAGTGGTGAAATCGTCGGGAAGAAGTGACTGACGAACGGTGTGGGACAGTGATATTATGAAGTGTCTGTGTGTTGGTGTGTATATTTCACGCAAAACATCGTGCGCGCGAAACTTTGCACATGGATCACACGGGAGGTAAGCGATTTTTCAATTTCCTTTTCATAACTTTAATGCACTTGCAATAACTCGGAACAGTAAAGCTATAACACTACGTCGTGCACCTCGACCGGAAAGGGCTATACGCAGGACGCGAAACCCGTGTAAAACGAATGGTTACAACCGTTACAATTTTCCAAAGCGGGGGCGTGGCTTAGTGGCGAGAAGCTTCATATGTAGCGGAACCCAATTCGATCCCCCATGGGCGCATACTTTTTTTTTTGCATTTAAGGGGGGGGGGGGGAATTTAGCTATTTCTTTTTTACGCTGAACACCGAAAAAAAAAGAAAAGAAAGAAAACGAATACGGTCGACGAAATTTCGCTGACCGGAGATGCAATCGGGCAGAGCGGTGCTTGGGTTGCCGGCTGGACGTCGCGAAGCGGCGTGTACGGGGGGATGGGGCCAAGGGGGTGAATAAATGTGTAATCAGTAGCCGCACACTGTCGTCGCGATGCGGCGTGAACGCAGGCGGGGAAAGGGGTGGGTGGGTGGGTGGTTTAACGCGCTCGCCAGTGATACACGTGCCGTCCGAAAAGGGTGACAAGAAATGCGTGAGATTTCCGCGTCGTGCGTATGGCAGTTTCCCGTCGAGGTGCACGACGTAGTGCGTATAACTTTACTCGAAATGGAATGTGCAGGGGAAAGTTAAGCTGCTGTCCTGTCCTCTATCAGCTTCAATGTGCGTCTGTTGAAAGTGTACCTTTGTTACTAGGGCCTGTATATTTAGGCTCAAGAAAACGTTCACAATAGCTATGCATTGAGGCTGACGAAGCCCTAAAATAGGCAGCAAACATGTAAAATAGCCCCGCAAATTAAGGGTTTTTTTTACTTTTAATCTGTCACTGTTGTTTTACGGTAAACTTATGTCTTCCTATTTAGGTTTTGATTGACATTTTTTTAGGCGCACGACTTGCTTTCTCGAGTGGTCTCTTTTTGCTTTCTCAAGTGGTCTTTTTTCTCGAGTGGTCTCTCAAACTTTTGTTTTGTCTCTTCTACAAAAACAGATCCGTGTGACTAAAGCCGCATTTCTTCTGCTGCGCAGGTATCCTCCGGAAAAAAAAAAAAACTACCTCATGAACGACCCCCATGTTTTTATTGAAGCCAAGCGGGATTTATTTCTGCTTTAAAGGTAAGCTGCGGCTTTTCTATTTGGATTGTTTTGTTCTTTTGGGACACTTCGTGCTTTCGCGGGTGGTCTCGCAAACTTTTGTTGTGTTTCTTCTAAAAAACAGACCTGTGTGACTAAAGCCGCATTTCTTATGGTGCGCAGTTATTCTCCGAAAAAAAAAAAAAAACCTGATGAACGACCACCATGTTATTATTGAAGCCAGATTTTCCTAAAATGCAAGGCGGGAAGAATATTTAGTTTGAGTAGCCTTTAGTCAGTACAATAGATACTGTGTGCTGCTGTTACTGCTAAATCGAGATCGGTGCTTTTTTGACAATTTGCTCAGAGTAGTACCCATTTTTATCGGTTAGCCTCTTGGTGCGTCAACTAAAATCTTTCTATCCAGACGCCTGCCCTTTGCTGGT
Source organism: Ixodes persulcatus (assembly GCA_013358835.2). Lineage (NCBI taxonomy): Eukaryota > Metazoa > Arthropoda > Arachnida > Ixodida > Ixodidae > Ixodes > Ixodes persulcatus. The sequence goes on from JABSTQ010007215.1 coordinate 16,681, forward strand.
ACACTCTATCCTCATTCTCAGAGAGTGTATGAACTGGTATCCTCAGTCGGCACTAGTTGAACATGAGGGTAGAAAAATCTTTCCATTCCAGCAGAGCCATATATGGGGTGAGTTTTGGTCAGTCTATGATCTCGCCGCCGTAACGTCCCCCTCCCGAGTGAGCCAATCAGCCCGCGGCGCAGACCAAGAGGCATGAGTGCATGCGCGTGAACTCTTGACTGTTGCCAGCTGAGGGGGAGGGCAGCCATTTTCATTCATTCGCCTGGCGGAATGCATGGGATCGGCATACAAATTTTGGTCCTCCACTTTCATTTGTCAGGCTCTCGCAACAAAATGATATAATGTTATTCCTCGTTGGCTTTAAAAGGTAAAGAATTGGTTCTTCCACGTTCGACCGCAAACCTTGAGTCAGGCGAAAAAGAAATAAGCCCGTAGCAGACAACGCGTAGCCTCAACAGTGCTCCGCGCCGACAGCGTTGCGTCAAAATGGCGGTCGTCGCTTCGCTGCCTTCTTTCTCTCTCGCTCCTTCGGGCCTCTCCTCCCTTTCCGCCTCTCGAGCGCCTTCGTCGCCACACCTACTGCCAAAACTCTCCCAGTATATGGCTGTGCATTGACGTGGTAGTATTTTTTGTAGTCTTTACAATCGAATGTGAATATTCGACATAAATCTTTCAGGCTGGGGTGGAAGAGGGTTAAACGAATGCGTTTATTCATTTGCCTTAATTAGGTACCCATCATTTCAAGGCCTGCATGGCCTTGTCCTCGGGGGAGACTATGGCTGTGGTAGTAAAGGAGCAGTTTTTTTTTTGTAAGTACAAGTACAAAGAATAGAAATAAAAGGATCTATGTGCTGATCACAAAAGAATATGCCATTCATTGTAATGTATCTCTGCCAAGTACTTGATTGTGATTTGTTTATATTTCAGCTACATTGGTGCCTCAAGGTCTGGAGATTCCTAGTGGCCACAAGCTTGGACTCAATCTTCTTCTGTCGTCTGGCCAGGACCCGGGGGGGAGGTAATTCCAGCAACAAGAGCATCGCGGTATCTCCCTGCCTGTGACTTGATTAGCGTCACGACAGGGGAGTCTTCGTGCCACCAGGTGTTAGGTATGCCACTCGAAATAAGCATTCTTTTTACCTGTTCCTTGAGTGAAACAACAAAAGCACTACTAAGCCTAAAATGCAAAAGACATATTCAAATCTTGGGTTGGATGGAGTTCCAATTACAAAAAGGAGTCTGCAGACATGACTAACATGTGAACCTAAAGCCCGCTGATGTAAGTTCAACGGTGTCACAAAAATAACTTCCCGCAAATGGCTTCGCTCGTGCTATACCCAAACAATTATTTTAAATAATCACTCTGTTACGTTGATGTCATCAATCTTACGTACCTATCGTGCTCAGCAGTTGGGAGATGTGAAATATAAAAAAACATGAACTTGCACATTGTCAGCTTTGCAAAGATTTATATAGTGAACAGAGCATAGCACGTTCAACTTAAGAAAACAATTCAGTGCAGGTCTATATTGAATGTTCATATATGTGTAATTGCTCTTCATAATGAAGTGAAATTTGCTAAAGTTGTGGCCCACTACAGGCTTTCTTTTAGTGTTAAAAAGTGTTATGATGTTTTAAACAGCTCGCACCAAATGTTTTCTTGAAATACAAAGGTTCATGAAAATGATTATGTGGATGTTTGCAGAGAGTCATGGTGAGACCAATCTTTAATGTCAAGTGTTCCGCTTCTTCAGAGTTGGTTGAGCCATTATATATTGTAGGTCGCAAATTAAATTTTGATGTGGTCCAGTGGGCACAATCATCCGTAATGACTAGCTCTACCTACGGGAACTTTATATGTTTACTACAGCAAGATGGTTTCGCAAAACACACTATTTTATCGAACTCTTGCACTAAGCTTGTCTCGAGAAACTTTTATATTCTTTACGATGCTGAGGTAAGATTCTGGAAATTGTTTTTCTAGAACTACGGTAGATATTTTCAGTTCATCAGCTTTCTCGCAAAGCATTCGAGAGTCCCAAACCCTGTAATGTACGAAGGGAACTCTCCGAATGACGCGGCTGACAGTTTGAAACAGTCGGCACTGTAACAGTAACAATGGCATGTCACCTGCTTTATGTAACGCTCATTGTCGCAGATCAAACTGCTTTTTCCGTCTACACTCATTTTCGGTAGACTCATTCACGGAACTCCCTCTCGAGGCTGTAGCACTTGGTTCTCCGAAGTAATTTGCATGAATATATATGCAACAGGTTTCTTTGAGTGTACGTCTAACACATACTCTTCATATTGAATGTGCTAACTCTATATGTTACCATATCCATAATTGTATCCACATTCTACCTAATATTTTTATTTTGACATTTGAGTTTTCTACACTACTTTTCTACACATCTGTGCTTGTTGAGCCGTACTCAAGCGCATACATTTTGTCTTTCACTATTACGTCAATATATAGAAGCGTTGATGCCGAGTGAGAATTCAAGCTACCGAATCTGTCGTGTGAGTTAAGAACACAGAAATAGCTCTATAGACAAAATTTTGTTAAAGAGGGCTGTATGAGTATCAGAATAGCACATGCGATGCTAAAAAAACTGCAAACTCTTTTAGGTATGCAAGGATGACGGTGCTGCACCATTTCTGATATGTCACAAAATATCAGTGACATATATTGTTCCTCATGGATATTTAAACTGTCAAATTCAAAGCCTAAGTTTTATTCAAGAACGTTCCTCACTACAAATCTATTTAGAGATATGAGCCAACGGCCCATGCAAGACTTTGTGGCAAATATTCATTTTCCTGTGCAATGCGGTTTACAAGGTCTAGTCTGCAATGATTTATTCCATTCATGCTGAAACTGGGAGGGGTTCTCGGGGTATGAATAAAGAGATAAACATTTCTTGAAATCAAAATATTTGAGAACGGACAAAAGGAATGATATTAAAGCGGTACCTTAGATTCTTCTTTCTTTGTCTTATCTCTAATTATCACTTTATTTCATGTGAGGCATTCAGTTTTTTAGGGCGCAGGTCTTAGGTGCTCGTTTCACGGCGTCGCCATCGGCATAACTGCCCTGCTAAACTTGGCAGGAAATTGAAATAATTTAGAGATCATTTGACAGTAATTTTTCAGCTAAATCTATTGGAGAAACTGTGTTTGTTTCTAGCTAACGTGACACAAAGTCATGTGACATTTTCCCCGCTACATTTAGTGGGAAAACTGAATTGGTGTTGAGGCCACGTGACATCAATTTCCATGCTAAATTTAGTGAGATAATGTTCCTGCTAAATTTAGGGAAATGTCCCGCTAAATGGGAGGGAGCAGACGAGGAGGAGGGGAGGGGAAGGAGTGGCATACCCTCCAATCCTCCTCCTCAAGATCTTCGCTCCGATTCCGCATTACAAAGAATTGTAAAATTCTTTTATTTTTAATCTCATGTTTATTCAATTTGTAGATGGCAGGTGCACCCGCAGCACAAATCTGGGTTGTGCTGATCCTCTACGCACAAGCTAGGAACTCCTGAGTGGCAAGAGTGGGAGTTTGGCCTGACAGCTCAAGGGACACCTTTGTTCAGTATTGAATTTATAATTATCATCTTTTGAGCAAAGTTCAGCTTTGCTCTATGCAATTCTTCTAGAAATAAATACTTGCTACTGAATTTACCACGTCACTACATTTCGCCACTGCTATTAGTGCTCCTCGAGAACCTCGGACAAGAGCTTATTTGTGTGCAAACATCATGCTTGTATCAAACCAATGCTGATGTAGAGACTCGCTGACATCCAGCATTCAAATGCAACGCTGGATGTCTGCGAGTCTCTCGCGTAGGATGCAAGCGGGGAAGGAACCATACAGTCGTATCGTATTAGGAGACATGCTATAGTGTGTCTTTTGTATTGTAATCGTAATTGTAATGATGAGTCGCCTTATTAAAGGGAAGTGCAAGGCTTCTTTCAGAAAACTAGATGGAGGTTGATTTTAGTGTAGTTTTATCCGGTGAATCTGAATATCACGTTCGTTTTCTCCAAAGATATAACAAAACGTGAGAAAACACAAAAACAACCGACCAGTAGTGGCGTCGTAAGGGGATTTTTCAGCTGCCAAGCATGTGTCGCTTGAGGGCCGCGCGTCCAATTGAAAGCTTTCTAGGTGTACTCTCCCGTACTGGCACCAGTCGTGAAGTCTTTTTTTCCCCTTTTTAAAAATAGTGTGTGCATGCATAGCTTTGATTAGCGCTGAAGATGCATGGGCAGAGATTTCGAAAGCTCCTTTTGTAATGTCGCTCTCCGGGAAAGAGTGCCTCCACTGATACTTTAAAAATTATTCTATGCAGCTTCGGTTCACCAAATTTCCAAATAATTTTGATATTTGAGATTCTGGAGGTCAAATGAAGAAGATTTAAATGTGTTTTCTCAAATACAAAACCACTCTAGCTTCCCTTTAAGTATATTATGTTCGTTAAATGTTTAATTAGTGAAACTAGACCCATACTTCCAATTAGAAAGTTGCTAAGCATCATCGAAAAACAATAATTCAACCCTCTTCATGAATATATAGGACGGGTGCAGCATTTTACGGCATTCTAAAAAAAGGCTTAATTTGGACGCGTTTCCAGATTTTGGTTATTTTATCAGAGCGCATCTTTGCACCTGCGATACTGCTCACCAGTGGCTGCAATGCGAAGCCACCTCCTTGCCTCCCTCGTAGAATGGAGGGAAGCAGGGCGCACGTGTGTTGCGTGACTAAACCCCTGGGGAGCAGGACCGTAGGTGCAGAGATGCGCTCTGATAAGAAACCGAAACCTAGAAACCGATCCAAATATATAAGCGTTTTTACAGAATGCGTAAAATGTTACCCCAGAATTTTATCCTTCTAAAAAGAGTTTATTTAGTCGTTTTCAATGACTCGGATAATTTCTAATTGAAACCATATGTTCATTTTCACTAATTAAAAAGTAACTAAAACAAATTATTTAATTAGCCGACTTATTGTTACGATTAGGCCCCTATACTATGTACCCCTGGACGTATAACTCACCTGCACAAACCGTAATAATATAGCTTTCACAACCTTTCTAAACAAATATGTAAAGCTTAAAAAATTGCCCTGTATAACAGTGAAAAGGCGATACCAACACGGTGGAGCCATATGTCTCCACAGTCCCATATTACGTTATGCTTGTATGGTTCCATCCGCCAACATGGTTCCACCAAGATCCACTACGCTGGAATAGGATGTCCCATTGTAGGACACGGTTGTATGGTTCCGCCGACCTGTATCGTTCCGCTTTAATCCACCATACAGGGGCCGCTTTTTCGCTGGTATTGGATGTCCCATATTAGGGTTACGCTTGTATGAGGCTTTTCCAACATCTTTCTATCTTCAAGATTTTCGAATAGGGACGGGTTTATGTTCTGCTTCAAAGGTGAGCTGCGGCTTTTCTATTTAGGTTCATTTGTTCTTTTGGGACACTTTGTGCTTTCTCGAGTGGTCTCGCAAACTTTTGTGGTGTCTCTTCTACAATAACAAATCTGTGTGACTAAAGCCGCATTTCTTTTGGTGCGCGGGTATCCTCCGAAAAAAAAAACACAACCTGATGAACAGCCCCCATGTTTTTATTGAAGCCAAACGGGATTATGATCTGCTTCAAGGGTGAGTGGCGGCTTTTCTATTTAGGATTTTGTTCTTTTGGGACACTGCGGTTTCTCGAGTGGTCTCAAAAACCTTTGTTGTGTCTCTTCTACAAAAACGGACCTGTGTGACTAAAGCCGCATTTTTCTGGTGCGCAGGTATCCTCCGAAAAAAAAAACCTGATGTACGACCCCCATTTTTTTATTGAAGCCAAACCCCTATTGGAAAAACGTACAAGACACATACCTGCTGCTTGTACTCTTCTGGTATGAAGCCAACATAATTTCTTGTTATTATGGATGGTTTGGCGTTCTGCATAACTGCAGATACCGGCACCGATATGGCTCCGCGTCTGTCTATGCTGGCAGCCAGTTTGCTTGCCGATATAATTTGGTGCGGCTGGTATTTATTTATTTATTTTCAGTGCCTACCAACGGCCAGAAGCCTAGGAGGGGTAGAGCACCAAGTCACATTAAAAAGGTGAAAGCGACAAAACAAATCCAGAACACAACCCGACGACAACGCACTAGATCAGATTGTCAACGCTTATCTTGAATGATATGATGTCGTCATTAAAAAAGTCAACAAGGCGCGTATCAAGATGATTAAAATAGTTCTGTATGCGAACTACAGGAGAGAAACAATGCATGGGATTAATGGCAAACGTGCGGTTGTTGCGAAAATGTCTAACAGGCACATTTAGATTGATGCAGGACACAATGAAAGGACAGTCATAATACCCATGCAAACACTTGAACAAAAATATGAGATCACATCTGCCGCGTCTTGTTTTTAACTCCACCAATCCTAAGCGATTGAGCACATTCACATATGAGTAGGGCTCGGACAGGTCTTGTCTTGCGTGAAACGTTCGTGCAAATCGTTTTTGAACACGCTCTAACGTCGCTGCAGCAGTGGCACTAAGGTTGTTCCAGACAACTGAAGCAAAGTCTAATTTGGGCAAAATAAGGCTTCTATACAATACAAAGAAACATAAAGGATCGCGAAACACAGAACTAAGGCGAGTAACAATGCCCAACACCCTAAAAGAGGCTGACAGGATCATTCCAACATGACTGTTGAAGTTCAGCTTTTCGTCTAGCATAACGCCAAGATCCCGCACAACCGACACACGTTTAATAAGAGCGTTGTTTAGACAGTAATCAAAAAGAACAGGAATGGTTTTGCGTGTGAACGAAATGACCTGCGTTTTCCGAAGATTTAGGTCAATCTGATTATCTACACACCATGTACATATAGCATCGATGTCGATTTGCAGCAAGGCGCAGTCATGAAAACATTGAACTTGGCGATATAGCTTCATATCGTCGGCGAACTGGGACAGGGTGGAGTGCTGTATCACCTCATGAATGTCATTAACAAACACATTAAAAAGCAAAGGACCTAGATTTGAACCCTGCGGCACTCCGGAGGGAACCGAAAAAAAGTGCGACTTGGCTCCCCCATGGGAAACGCAGTTTAGTCTATCTCGAAGATAGCTAGAAAACCACGAACAGTAACAGACACTTAAACCATGAAAAGATAATTTACGAAGTAAGATTTCGTGACTAACACGATCAAAGGCCTTACTGCAATCGAAATAGACTGTATCAGTTTGTTCTCGACAGGAAATGCTTGGCGCCACGTCACTCAGGAAAGTGACAAGGTTAGTTGCAAGGTTAGTTGTATGATATTGCGTCCGATGACGTAGGCGACCGACATCTTTCCTACACAACGTTTATACCTCAAGACCACCAGTATCACCAAATCATACATGCAGAAAGGCGACCGCCATCTTCCACGAAACGTCCATCATTTACCACCGGTATTGTTACATATACCATACATATCGAAACGGAACATAGACCGACGTTGAGCTCACACGAATTCCTCGGTCAACTCTTCACGGCGACGTCTTGGGGCGACTGTCTCATATAATCTGTACCACAAGTATTCGACAGCCGCACCAACCGTACCGCATAGCAAAGCCAACGTGCACGGCAAAAAACCGATCGTGACACCAAGCCGAGGATACCGCGTCACCGGTCGACAGCGGCAAACGGCCCGTTGCTCGTACCGTGACTCGTACACGGTTCACTCGGCGCCTTTTCGTGGCTCCTCTCGTCGCAACCAGCTACATCCCCACGATTCCGCAACCGAAGCCGGCGTCGGCTAAAAGCGAAACGAAAAGCGGTAGCCCAGTGACTTCCGCTTCCGCTGCTCGGCTTCCCCACTTCCCGTCGTGGCGGAGAAGATGGCGGAGGCGTAGCTGCGTGGGGGACGTCGGCTCGTTGTACGTTGTACGGAACAGATGTTTGGCGGTCCGTTTCTGCTGCGACTCTGGTTCTCAGCTCGACGGCGCCTCTCATAGTTCACCCAGGTGTGGTCAGCCTGGGTCAGCGCGGCGCGGCCGGCTTTCCTCGTCCGATCCCCGGACCGTCGACGACTTCGAAGTTCGTCCGGTAGGCCTAGGATCCGAAGGTGTCAGTCTCTCCGTGAAGCGGTAAGCGAAACTCGTCCCCTTTCTGTTCTACTTTTAAATTAAGTTAGGTGCGCTTCAGTGTAGGCATGCGTGCCAAGTCTTCGTGACAATTTTGAGCTAGAATAATTGTGCTTCATCACGGTTTGTCATTTACCGAAAATGTAAATCGAGCCGATGAACGAGGAGCCACGCTTGAAAACGATGTACGATGTTAACTTCTCAGCACACATGCTGCGAGCCTGAGACATCAGTGTTGGACCGTGTGTAATTACACGAACGCGTGTTGTAATAATAATTACACGAACGCCTGCCGGTACCACGACCTACGCCGGTACGAAACACATCCAAGTCGAAACGGGCAGCGGGTGGGGGTAACTTTATTTTTTTTATCTAGAGTTCCGTCGGACGTAACTTTTCACATTGGGTTATGTCGGACGTAACTTGAAACCTTGGGGTAAAGATACGTCGGACGTAACTTTAAGTTTTATTTAGTGTTTCGTGGGACGTACCGTATTTACTCGAAAATAGATAGACCCGTATTTATTGAACCCACCGAGAATAATAATAAAAAAAAATTCAAATATAGGTTCACCATTTTTGTTTTTAAGAACAGGGGAAAGGTTGGGCAAAAGAAAGAAATAAACAAACCTATATTTACAGCACTCTCAGCTAAATCTCAAGGCGATGCCAAAAAAAAAAAAATCACCGTCAGAACTTCCGGACATGTCATCGTCGTCCGAAGCTTCGTCAGCTCGGTAGACATCCTCGCACATTCGCAACAATACCTTACTGACACCGTTGTAAAATGACGTCAAGAAGAAACGAAAGAAGGTAGAGACGGGCGAAGCGACGTAAGACAAAATACGAAGACGCAAGCAACGCCCCGGGCCGCGAGGCGAGTCGCCATGAGCAGCGAGCCGAGCCGTCTCAAGGAACAAACAAAAGTAACCTTTTTATTTCTTTTTCTGCGCGTTTGCGAGGATGGAGGGCAAAGTGCATGGCGCATCGCGTTCTTCCGGTTCCTCTCCCCCCCTTCCCCGTTGTCTAGCGAGGGGAACGCTACAGGCACGACGCCGAAACCCGACGCCCGAGGGCTACCGCGGGCAGGCCGTCGGCTTCTGCTGTTTGAGTTGTTTTAAGCTTTTTGAAACAAGAAACGGCGCGGCTCTACGGCAACGCCGGCTCGGTGACTCGATAGCTCTATGCTCTCGGTAGGGTCGAAAACTTTGGTCGCGAATGTAGGTCGAAATTCTTTGGTCACGATTTCAGAGAAAAAAGAGGTCAACTTATATTCAAATAAATACGGTAACGTTTTTAATTTTTATTTTGGGTTACGTCGTACGTAACTCGAATGCTTGACGTAAAGTTACGTTGGGCGTAACTTTAATTTTTATATCGGGTTCCGTCGGACGTAACGTTAGACGCTGCGTTACTTTTATGCAAAACGGGGGCTGCTGGTTTATCATATAAACCAACCGTTTCTGTGTTTAATTAAAACACATCACTGACCTAAAAAATCCTGCTATCCTAGAGTTTATGCTATAGGAATGTATCACTTCAAATAAATTTGTTAATTTCTTCTTTTAGCCCCTGCCCCGCCAGGTACAACATCTGGCATAAAGCAGTGTTCCGGATCTCCTTCCAAGAACTGAGGCGGGTCGTCATTCATTCCAGGAGTCGGCGGTGTCTCATGGGCGTGTTTCTGGTGCTTCTTACTGGATGGTGCTACCGAGGGACAAGTTATCATGCTCGAGGAAGGCAAGTATGGCTAGTATGGCCGCCGTAAGTACATATATTGTTTTTACCTTTGCTCAAATCCACTTTTAAGAAATGCACAGTTCACATGTGCGCATCTCTCATTGCTTCTATAGTCGGCGTTTTGTTATTCCGGAATGCTCCCAACTCTTTCAGCTCTAGTTTCTCTAGACCATGCAAATGAGATACAACACTAAACCATATGCTCCCGCAGAAGTGCTGAGCTGAAGCACTCTAGAAGCTACTCTAGCCTTTACAATGCAACACAAAATAGTTGACGCCAAGTATATCTAGTTTTGAGACTGCGTTTTACCAGAAGCTCTGCCGAAACAAATCTGCCACCTTATAGGGAGTGCAAAAGAACCTCGCGTGCCTAACGTGGAGAAGGGCATTTCTTTTTTGCATAGGCCAATTTTTTTAAACCAATTCATTCAGCCTCCTTGAAATGTTAACATCATGTGACACACGGACGTTCTGTAAATCCCTTAATGTTCGCGAGCCCTTAATTTTTGCAGCCTTTAATTTTGCGTAATTTAGTGGCCGCGATTACGTCCTTCTGTGACCGATTTGCGAAGAAAAAGGGGCCACAAAAATAAGGGGTTTGCTGTACATCGGAGATAAGAGGAGGTCACTTTTGTTCGTATGAAAGAGTAAAACCAACAACAACAATCATGGTGTCATCCCTTTGTGAGCCTATCTGTGTCTATTTAATGATATGAATTTTATATTGGTTTGTTAAACGTTGTAGCCTGTACGCTGTGGGATGTCGTCTTCAACACAAACAGTGGTTTTCCTCTGAAGCAGGCAGCATGGACGCGTGCCGCAGCACAGCAGAGTTCATTTGCAGGTTGTACCGCAGTTTAAAGGAGGATTCGCACAATATGGGGGAATCACGATTCAGTGGTCTACCTCGGGCGTGGACAGGATTTGCTCATTCTAAAAAAATTTCACTAGAAATCGGCGATTTGCGACGAATGTACCCGCATGGTTGAAAGGGCCAGGCAAGCCTTGCGAGCACGTTGTTTTCTAGCCTCTCAGTTCTGAACCCCCTCGCGCATCAATCTTTAGATGTTCCGACAGGCAGGAGCACCTATTTGGACAATGGTGGATGGCAATACACATAGACTGTTGTTATCGCTATCAGAATTCTGTATTATGGTAAAAGGTAGACTGCATATTTGCAATACATTTACTCACTTAAAAATATGTCATCCTAAAAATATGCAGTATAGCCGATGACAAAAACAGAATGGCTGGGCGTCCTCCAGCCCGCGCTTCTACATTTAACCCCCTTTTTAATGGACGTGGTCACTCGAGGCTCATGAGACGCTGAAACATTATCGAAGGTAGCAGGGGGCCTGGTGGCAGAACAACTAAGACTTCTCCCTGCCTTTCTCATTTTGTCAGTGAGCGTGTACTCCCGTACTCTAACTCGGCTTAACCTGGACACAGCTGAGGAGAATAGGCTTGGCGAGTGCCCTTAGTGCATATGCATTTGTACAGTCGGCATCAAACCTGTCTAGAGCGCGGGAATGGTGCGCTCCGGACTGCGCGTGCGACATCTGCCGACGGACTCTGGGGCCGAGATAGCGCTCCTCTGAGCATGCGCCGCTATTATGTAGCGCTGGGCAGATGCTAATGTCTGTGCTGACCCATCTGCAGACTCCACCGGCCGCTAGAGGAGCGCTCGGCGCCTCCAGTCTACGAAATCAAGGCGCTCGGCGTGTGGCGGCCCACGCGCCGCCGGCTCCGCATTATCGTGCGTTTTTCTGAGAGGAGTTCAGCCGCTGAACTCGCGCGCTTGCTTCCATAGTAGCGCAAAACCAATCACGGTGTGCGCGGGAAGCTACGCATTTTCTTGTTTGCGTGTAAGGCTTCCGCACCGCAACCAAATCAAGTGCTGGTTATCTCTGCACTTTCGTTAGATTACGTTCACAATAAAAACACAACAGCGGCTTGTGATTCCGTGGTAAAAATTGTTGGTTGGACACAAAAATTATTCCGCTCATTAAATCTTCTCGCCACTTGTGCAAGCTACCCCAAGCTCTTAATGAAGCTACCAATTGAAATACTTGATGTCTCAATGAACCTTCCAATGTTTAGCATGTCACAAGGCGCTTGGGGTTTCACGCAAATATTTTAATTCGTTTGGCTTGGATTTAAAGCAACAAAAAAAAAAACGTGATGAAGGAAAAGAAAGAAACAGATCTTGAAAGAAAATAATTTCACGTGTTCATGCTGAAGCACGGATGTGGCACGTTTCTCAGTAGCGGATAGGGCCGCCTTGAGCCGCTTTCAGGCTGGCGATCCTCGTAGGAAGCGAGTCAAACAAAGCGTCAACGAAGTGTCGATCTTGGCGCAAGTTTTCCCATTCGAGTTTCAAGGCTTCCCATAGTTGTTCCGAGGTCGCCGTTGCAAGCCCTCGCTTCTTAGACAAAGTTTTTTTTTCATCTTACCCCAGACATTTTCAATTATATTAAGGTCTGGAGACCTCGCTGGCCAGTCGAACCTCATGCTTTTCAAGCTGTCGAGGAGGTTGGTGACGGATCTCGCAATGTGAATAGGTGCACCGTCATGCTGGAGTAGAAACAGGCCATCTGGGAAAGGCCCATCCAAGACATATGGTAGCAAGACTTGCTCCGCGATATCCGGTTTCTGCCGTCCTCAGTCTACATGTGCAGGGGACCGAGGCCGGCGTGGCTGATGGCGCCCCACACGTGAACGCACGCCCCATAGATACCCATCCCCATACCTGCGTGAAGAACATTGCAACCATCAATACATATATATTAAAAAAAGTCCTGAAATCAGGAACCCATATTTCAAAAGTGTATAGAAAACATCTACGCAATTTTGGGGCAATTACGAAACCTTACCGACATGCGTATGGGCGCCACACCCTCTGCTGCTTGTCCCAGCGCGTGCGGAATGACGCCTCGTCTGTAAACACCACACTGCGCCACTTCTGCGGGCATCATGACTCGACGACAGACGCAAATTCTATGCGCTGTTTGCGGTTCCTGTCGTCTAGGAGAGTCTCTTGCGCAGCGATCCTGCTGTGGATCCCTGCTTCGTGGAGCCTTCTTCGAATGGTAGAGACGCTGACATTTTCCAGCTCAAGTTCGTCCCTAATCTCTCGAGCGCTCAAGAAAGGGTCTACGACACACGCTGCTACAATCAACTTCTCCTCTTCCGTCGATGTCGCTCTCTCTCGCCCACCACGCGAAAGGTCAGCTATGCGGCCCTCTCGGTAGTAGGCTTGCAGAACTCTGCTAACTGTAGCCATTGGGCGCCCTGTGGACTGGCATATTGCTCTGTGAGACATGGTACGCCCCATTAAAGCAATAGCTCTTCGCTCATCGTGTGTCAAACGGGGAGCCATCGTGTAATAACCTTTATGCTCCGGATTATGCTACGAATCTGCTGCGGCCCTGATTCTGTTTGATTATGTCAGGAAGTTGTGACAGACCCCTCTATGCGCTTTTTTTAAGTGTTAGAAGAAAAGATATCAGCGTCGTCTTCGCCTCTTTCGCCGCCAATGTCATCAATTGGACAACTTATTCGCTTTTATTTTCTGACGATACCACAGTGAACATTACAAAGTGAATGCCGAATTGCGTATCACGTCATGGCTTTCGAAAGGGGTTGTCCTGCGTCACGCAATTAACGGAATTTTCTCACGATATAGCTGAAGCGCTGGATAGCCGTTCAACAGTCGACTGTATTTTCTTGGATTTCAAAAAAGCTTTTGATGTGGTACCTCACGCGTTATTAGTTGAAAAATTGTGGTATTATAATATCAACCCTCGTGTAATATCCTGGGTTTCCGAATACCTACGTGCAAGACGTCAGTATGTGGTAGTAGATGGCACGAAATCGGGTATTTCCGATGTAACATCCGGGGTTCCGCAAGGGTCGGTTTTGGGGCCTTTACTCTTCTTACTTTATATCAATGATATCTCGGCGTCCGTTACATCATGTATGCGAATGTTTGCAGACGACTGCGTATTGTATAGAAACGTTAATTGTAAAGTTGATAGTCTTATCCTGCAAAAAGACTTAAATGCAATACAAACTTGGTGTGAAAAATGGCGGATGAATCTTAATTTGGATAAAACCGTGTGCATGACATTTTCCAGGAGAAAAACATTGAGCGAATTCCGTTATAAAATAAACAATATTAATCTAAAAACAGTTTCTGAGTTTAAGTATTTAGGCGTTTTCTTTACATCTTCATTACATTGGAGTCGACATGTTGATTATACTGTGGCAAAGGCTGCAAAATCTTTGGGTTTTCTTCGCAGAAATACGCGAAATTTTCCTCAAGTCACCCGAGAGTTGTTGTATAAAACAAATGTGTTATCTATCTTAGAATATGCCTGCACTGTGTGGGACCCGCCGACTATCACTGATAGAGAAAAACTAGAAAGGGTGCAAAACTTTGCGGCCCGCTATGTATTTGGAAGGTCAGTAAAAGATAGAGATTTTAGTGTTTCACGTGCTAAACAGACTCTACAGTGGGATACACTCGAACACCGTAGAGCAAAGCTTCGCTTGAAGTTTTTTCACAGCATATACCATTCCCAAACTGGAATCCCACGTGACACCTATCTTTTTTGAGCACATTATCAATCCGCCCGAGTGGATCACGTTCATAAGGTTCGCGAGTACAGATGTAGGACTGCAGTTTTTAGCAGTGCTTTCTTTCCAAAAACAATTTGCCAATGGAACCGGTTACCTTCTGCCGTAGTGTCAATCTTGTCAAATGATGCCTTTTATTCTGCCCTGGAATCAGTCAAGTTGCAAAAATAAAAGTTATGCAATGTGTGTCGCGGGTTCGAGATCTGCTTTGATGTACATGAATTATCCTGTCGTTATTTGTTCATATAGAGTGACGCTGTGTGTTGCGTAATTGTGATGTGCTTCCACGTATACAAATACTCTTGCCGTCATTTAACCTAGCTGTACTTCACAAGAAGCCTGCTTGTGTGTATTGAAGTAATGTTTGGCGTATGTAACCCCCCCGCTGTAATGCCGAAAGGCGCTGCGGGTATTGGATAAATAAATAAATAAATAAATAAACAGTAGTCCGATAACACAACAGGCCATCGCGATGAGGACAAGATGAAGATAACTATATTCCGCCTTACCCTTCGATAGACGCCAGAGCTATAGGAGACGCAAGGTCCAATCATGGGCTACTTATGAATCACGTGATATGTTCCTGACAAAATACGTATGTCGGAGGAATCCACCACGTGGATTCTAACTGACGCGCCATTTGACCTGCCTGCCTGTAACTTTGGCTCTCAGTACAGCGTAGGGCGATATGAAGTTTATGGTCCCGTGAAGCGCATTTGAGGCGCTACAAAGTTTTAGCGCAAAAATCAGAAGGAAGCGGGCAGTGATTGATAAAAAAAACGCTTATTACTGAAAAGGAAAATTCAAACTTTAATGTCTCTATACTCGGTGACAACTTGCTGTGGCGAAACAAAAAGAGGATTAAAGTGGGCGCAAAGTGAATGGCGCATTTTCTCCTTTACCATCGACTGCATTGCAGCATAAAGTTGTCCACGGGTATAGTGTTTTGCAAATTCTTCGAAGGTTTTCGGCAATTCCCAGTGTAATTTGTGCGACTTTCACTTCAATCTATACGAAAAATAAAAGGCGCTCATATTTTACAGCTCTTTAATGCGGCTCATTTTAGGCACTCGACTGGAATGCTGGTGATATATTCTTAATGATTAGGCTTCAATTTAGGTTACAGAGTTTCAACTTTCTGGCGTCAAAACAACGTATTCATAAAACAGCCGCTCTTCAGAGTCCAATTGCTTAGGAGGTGGGTAGGTTTCGCTTGCTTTGATTACATAAAAAAAAAAGTAGGTTGGTCATTTATTAGTCTCGTAGTCGTTTGCAAAAAAGAGATGGGAGTGAGATGATCGCACTGTAGGTTTTAAAGAGAAAATGCTAAGGAGATAACCAGCACTTGAATTGGTAGCGGTGCGGAAGCCTTACACGCAAACAAGAAAATGCGTAGCTTCCCGCGCACACCGTGATTGGTTTCGCGCTACTATGGAAGCAAGCGCGCGAGTTCAGCGGCTGAACTCCTCTCAGAAAAACGCACGTTAATGCGGAGCCGGCGGCGCGTGGGCCGCCACACGCCGAGCGCTTTGATTTCGTAGACTGGAGGCGCCGATCGCTCCTTTAGCGGCCGGTGGAGTCTGCAGATGGGTCAGCACAGACATTAGCATCTGCCCAGCGCTACATAATAGCGGCGCATGCTCAGAGGAGCGCTATCTCGGCCCCAGAGTCCGTCGGCAGATGTCGCACGCGCAGTCCGGAGCGCGCCGTTCCCGCGCTCTAGACAGGTTTGATGCCGACTGTACAGCTGAGTCACTTTCTAAATCAAGTACCTTGTGTATCTTACCTTCAAAAACACATCATTTTGGGGATGCAAAAGGAATTCTAACCCATAATTTTGTTCGTATTGTCCTATTACGCATAGACTTCTTCGACTAAATGAGGAGTCGACCCGGCCTGTTTAAAAATACAATGCCTGCCAGGTAATTGTTTTGCTTTTAGTTAATATATCAGTATGAACAAATACTCAGCTCGAACAATCGCTAGGCACAAGCTGGTCGTGTGGTTACAGGCAGCAAACATCCCGGTTGGAACGTCCTACCTCGCAATGTAGGTGAAGGCTAGGCCAGGGTCCCACTTACAAACGCCTATACTTTGTATCTCTTTAAGGTGGACCACTTTTGACACTACAAGCCATTGCAGCAAAAACAGCGTGACACATGATTATAAGCTCGACGTACCATGGAGTCCAACTATAAAGTCACATGGCTTGCTTTCTGCACTGAATTTCCAAGGATGGCTTGAAGCTTCTGCCGTGGTTAACTTTAAGCTGAGATAGTTAGGAATAATGCTTCCGGTTTTTAGTGTTGCCCGGCACGGTTAACAACTCGGTGATATAGTGCTGCATTGAAAAGTCGATGCATTCATGACTGCATCACCTAATGAATGCATGCTATATATTAAACTCTCCGTTCTGCAGAGAAATGAATTGCACTTTGCTTCCAATTGCAGCTGCTTCTGGAACTTCATCGTATGAAGCACCTTATGACTGCAAGCTCCGACCGATCTTGTTCTGTGGTCTGCGCAGGCCCATTGCAGGGAGTCACTCCGAGAGCCTCACCAGAACTTTCTGCCCGTGGTCATTATAATTTTTTTTGTAGGTTTGGATCCTTTCTGTCTTTCCCTTAGTGCTACTCGGGCGTTTTCTTTTCATTGTCGCCGATTTGCCTCAACATTGGTTAAGCACACGAATAGACACTGTAAAACTGTATCCCACATATTTGTGTCAAGATAGCTTTCCTTTGCTAAAGTGACAGATTTTTTTATGTAAGTTGGTCTTCCTTGTTTTATTTACAAATTTATTTGAGTCTCCGCGGGCAACACTAAAACATTATGCCAGTGTCAAGGACAAGTTCACTGCTCAAACTTGTTCTCAACTGATTGCAAGAAATTTGTTTGTGATAAATGGATGCCGTGAAACCTCCTTCCAGCACTTGCTCTGCAGCATTTTTAGGAAAACTTTTGTTGTGTCCTCTACAAAAACAGATCTGTGTGACTAAAGCCGCATTTCATCTGGTGCCCAGGTATCCCCCCCCCCCAAAAAAAAAAAACAACCTGCTGATGAACGACCACCATGTGTTTGTTCAAGCCAGGCAGGCTTATGTTCTGCTTGAGAGGTGAGCTGCGGCATTTCTTTTTGGGATGTGTTTTGTTATTTTAGGACACTTCGTGCGTTCTCAAGTGATCTCGCAAACTTTTGTTGTCTCCTCTACAAAAACATATCTGTGTGACTAAAGCTGCATTTCTTCTTGGTGGCAGGTGTCCTCCGAAAAGAAACCCTGGTGATGAACGACCCCCATGTTTTTATTGAAGCAAGGCAGGCTTATGTTCTGCTTCAAAGGTGAGCTGCGGCATTTCTTTTAGAGCGCAGCTCTTAGGCGCCCGTTTTCGGCTTGAGCGGCGTCGCCGTCGGCGTTGCCGTCGCCGTCGGCGTAATCGCGCGCTGCATTATGGGAGATGTCCCATAATGCACCGCGCGAGCCCCCCCCCCCCCCAGGGTTACGTGAGCTGGGGTCACGTGCCCCCTCAGGTCACGTGACTCCCCCCCCCCTAGATCCCGTGACCCCCCTCCCCCGGAGGAGATTGAAGAGTGAGGGGAGGAGGAGGAGGAGTGGTATACCCTCCCCTGAGTACCTTCCCTCCTCCTCCTCAAGAGCTGCGCTCCAATTCGGCGTTACAGGGAGTTGTAAACGGCATTCACTTTTTTGGGTTGTGTTTTGTTCTTTTGGGACACTTTGGGCTTTCTCGAGTCTTCGCGCACACTTTTGTTGTGTCTCTTCTACAAAAACAGATCTATGTTACTAAAACTACAGTCCTTCTGGTGCACAGGTGTCCTCCGAAAAAAACCTGCTGTTGAACAGTCCCCATGTTTTTATTGAAGCCAGGCTGGCTTATGTTCTTCAAAGGTGAACTGCTGCCTTTTTATTTGGGTTGTGTTTTGTGTCTTTTGGGACTCTATGCATTCTCGAGTGGTCTCGCAAACTTTTCTTCTCTCGTCTACTCAAACAGATCTGTCCGACTAAAACCGAATTTATTCTGGTGCGCAGGTATCCTCCGAAAAAGCCCTCGCTGATAAACGACCCCATGTTATTCTTCAAAGGTGAGCTGCGGCCTTTTTTTTGGGGTGGTTTTGTTCCTTCGGGACACTTTAAGCTTTTTCGAGTGTCCTCGCAAAATTTTGTTGGGTCTCTTCTAAAAAAAAAGATCTGTCTGACTAAAACAACATTAATTCTGGTGCGCTGGTATCCTCCGAAGAAACCCTTGCTGATAAACGACCCCCATGTTCTTCTTCAAAGGTGAGCTGCGGCCTTTCTAGTTGGGTTGTTTTGTTCTTTTGGGACACTTTATGCTTTCTTGAGTGATCTTGCAAAGTTTTGTGTCTGCAACAAAAACATATCTGTGTCACTAAAACCGCATCTCTTCTGGTGCCGCACTGGCGGCTTTCAGAGTGGCCGACACCCGGACGGCAGAGCCTGCAGTTCCCACCATTCTGCGAGTGCCAGCAGCCCCCTTCATGCATCTGGACCCCGCACTCCCACCCCCTCAACCCTTTTTCTTCCGGAAGCCGCTACCAAACAGCTTGTCCAAGTCAGATGGGCAGGCATCGGTTCCCCCTGAAAGGAAGCATCCACGGTACACACTCGAAAATAAAGAGTCATATTTGATGTCGTAGTCAGTCGCATTCTTACGTATTTCAATAATGGCAATATTGATCCCAAAATGGTTGAACGATAACGGCCACAAAACAATTCGAAAGACGGTTGTAAAACGGTTTGAAAGCCGGTCGTAAAGCGGTTCGAAAGATGGCCAAATAATGGTTATCGATATCGGTCACAAAACTTGACCCAATATCGGTTCAAGTTATTGGACCGATCTGGAGCCGGGTTGCAAATCGTTATGGAACCGTTGTTTCTTAAAACTTCGACCGATATTTGTCCGTTATTTGTCCAATATCTTCGTGCTGCCTGGGCAAGTGTTATACCATTCTTGAAAAATGCCTTCGCTCGAGAAGGCCTGCCGTGCGAGATTGTATCTGGCAATGGTGTTCAATTCGTCTCACGCGATTTCCAAGATTTTCCCTGAGACCATGGTACTAAGCACAAGAGAACAGCACTATATCATCCACAATGAAATGAACAGGTGGAACGATTTCTTCGAGTACTGAAGTCCTGGCTTCAACTGACTGTAGTGCAGGGTAAGCCACTCCGAGATGCTGTTCCAGAGCACCTGAAAGTGTATCGCAGAACGTCTCAATCAGCAACTGGTCCAGCACCATGCGTCCTACTTCACGTGAGAATCCATCGTTCCAAGTTCGACTTAGAAGGAATGCCTACCGGGTAGGTTCCTGTTAACACTCCTTCCAGACGGGCAGAGCTCCGAGAACGAGTGGAACAGTCTCAAGGCCGGATGAAGTCTTATTCTGAGGCACAACGAGCTGTGAGGCGGCCACGATTTGTCCCTGCTCAAGCGGTCAGAATGTTCCAACTGCTTCAGCACAAGTTGCGAAGCCGATACTCAAAACCTCAGGTAATTCACGCACAAATGGGATCGTCAACGTACCGTTTTGCAGATGGGAGTCAATGGAATGCAGCGAAGTTAACGAAGGCGTAGACATGACCTTAAGAGAGTTCCGAAGATGACTGGAAAGACTACAACATTTCTTTTCCTTTACGTTCACTTCCACAGTCTGGTGACTCAGGCACCCGGCAAAAGCCACCAGGTCCGACTCCAGGTGTTTCAAGTTTCTCTTCTTTTTCCGTCCTGGCACCAGTTGCGCCTGATGCACACCTGGTGCCTGTTCATGCCTTGATCCATGCATCAATGCCAGTCGCTCCTGGTGCAGCGTTCATCTCTGCACCTGCCCTTGTTCCTGACCCTGCACCAGCTTCGCCTGTAGCTGGCATGCTTACTGACCTGGTACCTGATCACGTCCCTGTTTTCTGTACGAGTCCGGAAGTGCCCTGCCCCGCTCTAGTTGAGACTGGGAACTATTTGCCAACCGGAACGAACGCTCCTTGTCATTCCACACCTATGGCAACAAGCAGCCCCGTGATGTCCCGCCCAGATAAACCAAGATTCATGTCCCCACTGTCGGGCGGAAATGCGACCGCTCTGAGTGCTGGTGAGGCACCAACACCACCAGGACCTTTAGCGAAACCTACGTCAATAGAGGCAGAGCCCCAAGAACGACCAAGACGGACGAAACGACTACCTGAGAGATTTAAAGACTATCCCAGGCAGCACAAAAATACTGGACAAATAACGGAAAAATATCTGTCAAAGTTTAAAGAAATAACGGTCCCATAATGATTTGCAACCCGGCTCCAGATCGGTCCAATAACTTGAACCGATCACGGCGAAAGTTTTGAGACCAATATCGTCAACCGTTTTGCAACCGATATCTTCAACCGTTTTCCGGCCAATATCGTCAACCGTTTTTCGGCCATCTTTCAAAATGTTTTGTGGCCGTTACGTTGAACCAATTTGAGATTTAAATGTCTATCGTTGAAATATGTAAAAATGCGAATGACTACGACATCAAATGTGAAACTCTTTAGTTTCAACGGAAACGGACGCTTCATTTTAGGGGGAATCGGAGATGTCAACCATTTTCGACTTGGACAAGGGGTATGGGAGCCACGGTAATAAGTTTTCACTCCATTTTAGGGGTAAAAGTTGCGGGTTCCATGCTGCTGGCAGAGTTTCCCGTAACCTAGAAACTGAAGTCTGTAAATACAAGGCATATAATTTTGTAAAATGATGGAGCGTCTGTATTTCACTTTACGCACAGTTATCCGTTTTCCCATTTTATTGGTAAAAGTTGCCAGTTTTATACTGCCGGCAAAGCTTCCCATAATCTAGAAACTGGACCGTCTGTAAAAACAAGGCACATATTTTCGTAAAATGACGGAATCTCTGTAGCCTACTACGGACAGCTATCCGTAGGAATTATGAAAGCTGACGGCACTAAATAACGAAGCACTATACATTTCGGCCTTATACAAGACCAAATTACGAGCCATCCGTACCACCTGCACCTCCGATACATCAGGCGACTCCCTTGGAAGGGCTATACCTCTGCCAGGGGTGTCACCTGACATATTGGAGGTGCAGGATTGGTGCAGATGGCTCGTAGCTATGGGCTTCAAGAAGACAGAAAGGTTTAGTGCTCCGTTATTTAGTGCGAACAGCTTCCATGTTCAGTAAGAAGCGCACTCAACAGGGCTAAAGCAGAGCAGAGCCGTATTATAGAGCTTGGTATATGAAAGGAGCAAGCAGAGCCAATTCGTGCATCAGACGCAGATAAAGGGCTCGACAAGCTCTCTTGGCCCACCAGAAACTGAAAATAATCCGCTAGCCATGCTAGCGAAAAACGGTTTTGATAAGTGCGTAAGAGTTATATGTAGTAACTCTTTATGGTTGAAACTATGGTGCACGCAATGTTTTGGTTATGGTTATGCAAAAAGATGTAAGAAACGTATGCGCTGCTTGATTTCTTTTTTGCTCAAATGGAGTCTGACCGCTTCGATGGCAGATTCCCAGCGCTCGGCGCCTGGTTAAGGATTACGTCAATCGTTCAGCTGGTCGCGCATGCTTTTTATATTTTCTATATCTTCCACCGTGATCAAAACATCACTGCACCGCAGTCACCGAGAGTTACTCCAACGAGCTCATTCATTTTGTTTCTCACAACCACCGCCAGGATATTATGTGCGGCTTCTGGTTGGCCACATACGAATTTGTGAAAACGCTCTGGAACACACCCAGCCCACCTTCAGCCAATGGTGCCTCCTCATTTGTGTTGTATACATCCCAATGAATAGTTAAACTATCTCTATATATGTCTCTGAAGCAGAGGACAGATGAGCGGCAAAAACGAGCGCCGCGCGGCAGTTTCCATATCAACTTGTACGGATGCTGTGATGTGGCGGCATGGCTTTATGTCGCAGCGTTCACGTAAGCTGCTATAGAAACTGCAGCACAATGCCCGTTTCCATTACTCATGGGTCCCTGCTTAACAGACCATAATAGACGACTTTTTTGCTGGTTGAACAAACTTAATTTTGTTTTGAGGTGTCATGTGCTGTATAAACAGACCCTGATAAACAACATTTTTGAGGGTTGAATAAACTTGTGTCATAAATTTTACTCATGTTTCATGAATGGGATACCAGCTTATGATTAATGGCCCTGTGCAGAGGAAATCATGAAATATCTGCTTTGTATGTGTAACCATCCATATAGAAAATCATAATTTATCTTGCAACACATTTAGATGAACTTCTGATAATTCGAGCTTTGGATAATTTATACAAAATTGGTGACTTCCTGGAGTTTTAATGGATGAGTCTACTGTATGTGTCCCATTCAAATTAATGGTTTAGCTTCTTGGGCTAAATGATATCTGAACCCTTTCCTTTGGCAGTGAATTAAATGCAAAATAGTACAGCAATGCATTTGCTCTAGTTTGTGCACTGGCACAGGCTTGTGCAACTAAGTCAAACTAGCATTAAAAGGAAGCTGAAGCACTTTTTAAGAAATCTGAGTCAGGAGCAGACTTCCATAGCATTTTGGCTTGTTAATTCAGTAATCGCTCTAAACTTGGGCAAAAGTCAACGTAAACTGCATTTATCTTGAAAAATATGTGCAGTGATTATAGCAGGGCATGCATTGAGCCTTTCTTTTACCTTTAACCTGTCCAAAGCTTCGTGACATCATCGTTGGCATCCTCAGCCTATTGGCGAGCAAGGGTTATCGAACCCTGCTGATCACTTTTGCTAGACTATCCTCCCTTTTTTCGCTCTGCTTTGCTCGGTGTGCCGACGCTCCTTCTAACAAGATTAATAGGAAACTTTGACTTGACTCGGGATCTCATTGAATGGGTCTTTGGTGGCTCATGGACTGGGAAGCGGAGTTTACGGATAAGCGTCCCAGCGTGCCCCTACTTGGCGACATGTGCCGCTTAGTATATCCAGTTCAATTCTAGCAGCCAAATGCAGTATCCAAGCTACAGCCGTTAGATCAAGGCGTAATTCAAAGTTAGTCTAGATTCTGTATACCAATTATAAATGTCCAGGCATGTTTGTCAATTAGCCCATCCAGAGGCTTTCGGAGATGACCATGAGAGCCAGCAGCTTGTCTTGGGCAACTCACTGTCAGCCACTCTGTCCCTCTGTGCACAGTGCCACATTCATGAGCTCCCACTGAAGAAAAGAAACAGAATACGGAAATTGTGATGACTGCAATGAGAACCAATTAGAACATCCCAGCAGCAGATGCTACGATATGGTGGCTGGAATGCGCCTCCGCATTTCTTAGCATTCTATACCACCCATGCATTAAAAGCGGTCTCTAAGCAACAACATTAAATGACGCCACAGTAGCCGGTATGTCCTGCTGTCGGATGAGACAACCCTGGCGGCTGGTTGTACAACTTCTGGCAATAAATATATAAGCTAAAGGCAAGCATCATTGGTCTCGCAACATCCAAAATTCTGGCTGCTAAAGCTTCTATGGACTGCTAAGCCGAGGGATATTTTCTCCCCCGCAGCAGACACTACCTCAACAGCCATGATATTCGCAACCTGTAAAAGAAATCCCATGGAAAGTCCATTCAGAGGCAACTGGGGTAGATACAGAGACCAGCTCTCGCACTATGAAACCATTCCACAAATCTGCCATAAGCAGCAGCAGTTCATTCAGAGTATAGAAGTTTGTTCTTTTCATACATTTCGAGATGAAATTGTATCTCTGGATTCTCCCAAGACTCTAATTTCCAAGCAGAGATTTATATTGGCAGGCTGAGTTCCTGAGTATAAAGGTTTATGTGTCACACCACACGTGTCTTTGCTGACCCTCAGAGAAAGGAAGGCTGAATTTCCCTGATCGATGTTGATTAGAGTGGAAATCTTTAGACTTTTTCAATCGCCAACTTCCTCAACATTACCGTTTTTCCAGTTCATAGAACCCTTGCACGAGGTTGAGTTGGGTACCAATGGTCATTAACAACTGCCTGAATCACCTGTACACATATGCGGTAACTATACAAAAGCCCAATTCATTCTACTGGGTGTCCCAAGGAGTGGCCAGGTTCTTTAAATCGGCCGCAAAATTTGGTTTCTTAACCTATAGCGCTACGAATTTGTGCAGCGTTGCCCACACATGGTGCATTTATTTTGTAAAATTTGCAAAGAGCGAACTTACCTGAGGAAAACGTAAAGAAAGAAAAATGCTTAGCTTCTATGAAAATGCAGCGAAGTAACCGGTATTCAAACAATACGGCGTCGTTTCGCACGGGAGGCAAGAGATGGCACAAGCAGTCGCGACGCCAACTGCCGCCAACGAACGAGCATCCGGCGCCGAGAAATGGAGTTTTTAGCAGACTATCTTTTCGACTCAAAAGCTGCGCGCGTTCCGGAGGCGGTGGCAGTCGCAGAAACAAAAACAGGCGCGGTAACAAGGAACTGCAAAGCAGACGACATAAGCACCACGAAAAAAAGTTAAAATAACCCGACAAACCATTTTTTAATTGATTTTGTGTCCATTCAATATGTTTTATTAGTAAGGATAAAAAAATATATGCATTGGCTACTGATATCAGAAAAGTTCGCGCTGCTTTTGAGTCGAAAAGATTGTCTGCTAAAGACGCCAGCTCAGAGCGACGAATGCTCGTTCGTTCGCGCCATCTCTTTTCTCCTATGTGAAACGGCGCCGCATTGTTTGAAGACCGGTGACTTCGCTGCGTTTCCATAGGAGCTAAGCCTTTTTTTATAACTTTTTTCTCACGTAACTTTGCTCTTTGCAAATTTTACAAAAAGAATGCACCATCTGTGGGGAACTCTGCACAAAGTCGTAGCACGATAGGTTGAGAACCCGAAATTCGTGGTCGATTTAAAGAGCCTGACCGCTCCTTGGGACACCCAGTAGTAACACACGCTACCATGAGACTACCGCAAAACACAAGGCGTCACCAGTGTCGGAGTAAGCGCTCAACCCCCACGTTTGAAACATTTCAACTCATCAAAAGAGATATTAAATGCCTATTCCTCTATTTTAAGCAAGTTAAAAAATATATATCTGTAGGAGACACCATGTGCCCTGTTGCCGTGTTCGGTTATCTCTATGTTTGGGAGAGAGCATGGGGATAGAACTGGTGGAGTGGCAAAGCAGGAGAGGAGGATGAGGGGTAGAGAATCAAAACCAGCTAGAAAGTGATATATTTAAAAAAAAAAAAAAACTTTCCGAGGCTTGGAGCCAAAGCTAGAGAGTCAAACACGCCGTTTCACTGCACAGCTGAATATTGTTCAAACATAATGATTTTGTGGGTGTAACTTAACCAAATAAAAAAAAATAAAATAGTACCGTTTAGCCTGAATTTTAAAATTTTAGCATAACATTAGCCAGGATGTACCAAACTTACAGCATTTCCTTTTTAGCTCTTTCGTGTTTCTTGGTATAAGTTTGCCATGGATTTTCTAGTTTCCCGCAAAACAAATACCGCGTCCTTATCATGTGCATCTGGGCATCATCGGTGTTGTGTATTGTGGGTACACTCTGTGAGCGCGCCCTTTGTTTTCCGTGTAGGAGTTTTACGACGTTTCGCAACCAATAAATGTCCGAAGAAACTGAGCACGTGGTGTGCAACATGTACGACACGTGGAACAGTGGGAACCGGGACTCCCAGTTGTTTCCGTATACCGGTTGATTAGCGAGCAGGGGTGGGAATAATGCCCAGGACCTCTGGTTTCTGCAGCGCAATCTTTCACTACATGTGTTCTGAGCTGTGGTGCACCACCGACCCCCCCCCCCCCCTAGGGCCAGCCGTAACTGAATACAATCTAAATGATATGTGACTTTGCGCCGTGGCGTGTGCGTGCTTCTATTTTGGTATATCACGCCCGCGCGATGATTTTTCAGCACCACAAGACGTATGAATGACCTCAAAACAATGCAGTGCTGATGAAATTAATTAATGTGGCAATTTGGGCCAGTTGGTTTATGATCATGACAAGAGCCGAAAAAATAGACAGAGACAAGAGGTTTACGTAAAAAAAAATATCTTCAATAGCCGTGAAAAATGTCAGTCATGACTACAACTGGTGTAGCCGTCTATCGAGAAATTCATATTCTTTTGCCGATAAGGTTATAAATGTGTCAGTTGTATATTTCGTGCCTTTGGCTTCCATCTCAAATGCCTCGTGTAGTGTTCTTGATATTGTATCTGGGTATATGGTCGAAAATTTGGTGTCATCGAATGACGGGAGTTAGGGCAGCCGCTGCACTGCATGACCGCTGAAGCCGCTAACTTCGCTCTTGCAAAAAACAAATGCAAAACAAAACACCACAAAAAATGCACAGAATGCACGACTGGAGTTGTGCACGAAATCCCAATGTCATACCGTTCTGTATACATTGGTCAGACAGGTTGATGTTTTAACGATTGCACCCGCGAACATGACGCGGAAACACGAGCAACCCCCATCAGGACATCTGGCAAGGCACTGCAGACGCTGCCTTTGCTCCCAGTCATTTGACGACACAAAATGTTTGGCCAGACACCCAGATAAAGTATCTAGAGAGCTACAAAACGCGTTTGAGAATAAAGCCAAAAGCACAAGTTGTACAAGTGACACATCCATAACCTTATCAGCAAACGAATATGAATTTCTTGATAGAGGTCTTCACCGGTTGCAGTAATTCTTGACGTTTTTCACGGCTATATAAGAGACTGTTTTTTCATTAAATGTTAGTTGCGAGTTCGCCATTGTTTACGTCAACTTCTTGTCTCTGTCTATTTTCCTGACGCTTGTCTGCGATGAAATTTGCAGCATTTCCTGAATCGACGCTGCCCCTCTGCGCCAGTTGCAAGGCAACTAAAGTTCGAAGAGATTGACAATGGTGAAATTTACCTTTTAAGTCTGTCCCAGTGCTTCAGTCAAAGTGTAGGCTAATGTTCGAAAACATGGAACGTTGGCAGGTACCTAGAATGCGAGAAACCAATGTGGCTTTTATCTTATTCTTGGTTCGCTTTTGTTTATGAGTGTGCTTACCTGTGTGCTTGCGTTTCTTGTTTTTTTGGTACAGATGCACGGGTGTATTTCTACCTTCACGACTGACTATATACCTCCCCTCCCCCCCCCCTCCCTCTGCAATAATGCCTTCGGGTGCTACAGGTTAACCCGAAAATAAAGAGATGTGAATGTGCCTGCATGCTCGGCAATCCCAATTCAACTCCCTCAACTGCAATCCTCGTACAAAAAACATGCACTCTAGCAACTGCGTGGTTGAAACGCCGAACCTGAAACCGTGACCAAAATAGGTTCACAACTGAGTGGTGCACTAACACAGAGCCATTACCACTGCCTACCTTCCCTAGCTTTCTTTTTATTGCAACAGAAAGTTGTGCCCAAGACGGGTTGCTCTTTTGTTCCCCCTCTATAGCTTTCTTTTCATTGGCACAAAAAGTTGTGCCCATGAAAATATGAATTGCTCTTTTGTTCTAACTCCAAAGAGTAAATTGAAGGCTTTAGTGCCAAAGGCAAGCCAATGCTAATCGAGCACTTCTTAAAATGCTTCGTTGTAAAAAAAAAAAAAAAAAATTGACGCTTCGTTTTTTTTTGTGTTTGCTTAATTAACTAGCTGCACAAACGGCAGCTATTCATAATTCTGTGGTCAGATAAAGCAAGGAACCACCTGACCATGGACACCTTCGCTATCCTACCTACTAAGTGCCCATCCCCCAGCTCTCCATGATTATCTCCAATTTAGAGTGGGCGCCTGTTCGGTATTTTACAGTGTGTAAAGGTGTTGTTTGTTAAGAAAAACAAAGTGTCAGAAAAATTTAGCAGGGCCCTGCTGAAGCAGTGCATGGGCCCTGTTTCACCTTTTACAAAGCACCCCGGCTCGAATGGCAGTAGAGAGACGGGTGGGGCTGATACGCCTGCAGGACCTGCCGAGTTGATAGCTGCTATTCGGACTGGCAGCTCATTGGCAGCTTCTAGTCACCTGCAGTTTTTTTGTCATCATACAGACTTCCTGCAACATCATTATTAAGACTCCGACCGACATTCTGGAACAAAAAAGAAACCAGAACTTGCTTCACAGATCAACAAAAGAACAAATGCAACATGACGCTTCTCTTGTCATCGACAGTGCAAAGACCATGATGACACCACCATTAAACTCAACCAAATAAGAAAAACGAACTTCTGCATCAAGTAATTGTATTAAGAACAGTGTACTTGTGGAGCATAGATACTTACTGGTACATTAAAAATCCCGGGAACTTCAAAACAAATTAAGCAACATCTAGAAATTGCACAGCTCGCTTGATAGTAGGGATGTCGCGAACCACCCTAGGTTCGATATCGATAAGTTTCGATATTTGAGAAGCGAACTGAAGTTCGATTTCGCAAAATTTCGATATTTTCGTACCGACCGAGGTTCGAAATCGAAAAATTCGTAACTTTCGATCACAGTAGAGTTTCGAATTCAGAAAGTTCGAAGCTTTCATGGTTTCTTAAATTTCGGGTTCAAATATTTCGAACATTTTTTTACTTGAGGTTCGATAAATTCGAAGATTTCGAACTTTCCTAACTTGAAATTCGAGATATTCGAAAAATCTGAATTTCTTAAGATCTGAAGTTCGAAAAGTTCGACGATTTCGATATTCTTTGGAAATAAAATTCGAAAACTTCGAACGCCTCGAATTTTTATAGACATGAAGTTCGAACAATTCGAAGATTTCGAATTTCTTTCTGCATAAAGTTCGAAAAGTTCGAAAGTTTCGATTCTCTTTTAACGCTTATTTCGAAAAAAAAAAAAAAAAAAAACTTCGAAGATTTTGATTTTTTTTTAAGTCCAAGTTTTTAAAGTTCGAAGTCAAGTTTTCAAGTTCCTCCACAGTTTCAGTTTCAAACAACGTTTTTACGACTCACTGGATTTCACGAAATCAAGTTTAGAAAAGTTAGGGTGTGATATCTAGACTCTGCGAAGTTGGTCAGGCAATTAAATGAGACGACAAGTGTCCCGGATGTGCTGGAATATTTGCCGGTGCAGAGTGACGTGTGACCATAGATCAGTAATTGTGACCGCCAGCCCGGGGGGGGGGGGGGGGTTCTTTAACGTGCATCACGCAGTAGTGATCACACGAACACACTGTATTACGATACTCATCCAGTTCGAAATGGCCAGGGGCGGGTTGAGGCTCAGAAAAACCTTGAAGCGACCTGGCAAACTACCTGCCCACCCCTTGCACGCTGGTAGTAATCCGATCGAACGCCGCCCGAGTGACGCTGGCATATAGTAAGTTAAGTTTGTAATTGTCCTGGAGGTTTATTTTCTGGGACGGAGGAATCGCCTCGCAAAAAGTACAGAAGCCGACGCAACTCGAGGTCGAGGAGCGTTCTACCATACAAGTGGCGTCGGAAGAGGAAAAACGGGGGAGGGAAGGGGGAGAGGGGGGGGGGGGGCTCAGCCCCCCTTCCCCCCTTCCAGATATGTTGGACTATTAAACAAGACAATACGGGGAAAGAGGGCGTGGTTGAGCTTATTTTAATCTGAAATTATTTATGCCTATGTATAGCTACTGTCACTCTTCACGGCATAAAAGATCGCGTAGATGGTCATTGTTAGAAACTCGTTGTCAGAAGGCACTACTCGTCACATGCTTAGTGGTTCGGAAGTTCAAAGCTATGTCTTTACGACCTAAATAACTGTGCCAATGGTAAAAAAAAAAATAAATGCGGGGATAAAATGCTGGAAAAAGTAAAAACTATCAAGAACTCGCCGGGTGTGTTTTATTCTTGCATATTCAGAGGTTCAGAACATCGAAACAACTTTCTCCTACCAAAATGTGTACAGGCTAAAAGAAACACGTCCCAGAAACGTGAAGCGAAAAAAATGTTTTTTTAATGACTGGCTGAACTCTAACAATATTAGAAATATTCTTCCATGAGTTAATGTATTCCTTAACGTGAAAAACAATAAATACATTATTTTGTATTCTGCAGATGGCAATGATATGTACTGTCTGTGGTGTTAATTTAAATGCGATACCTCAAACAACTTAGACGAAAATAAATACCAAGTTTAGGGCAGAATTGCATGTAGATACATATTTGGACATGTCTTCGAAACTCACCTTGAAAAACAATAGTCATATCTTAAGACGACACCTATCTAGGCTATACATAGATCATTCTTATAAAGTTTAGCATCTTTCTCTACCATAAATAGCTTCGGCTACATCGCGCTTCAAATCTGGCACAAATGATAATCGTCAAAAACCCGTCGTCCTTCCTCGCTCCTTCGGGAATTTATTTCTTTAGAACTAAGCATGCCAGAACATTGAAATAAACGGCATTGTCTTTCGTAAAGAACGGAACACCGCATGTAAAAGTTCGAGAAAAAAAAATGACGAATGTACCTCACTACTTGAATTCAAATGAAACCGTCCGCCGGTCTTTCCAACTTCGACGAACGTCGAACTTTTACCCTAAAAGTTCGAAGTTCGTCGAACTTCTGACTTTTCAGGAGTCAAAAGTTCGAAACTTTTCGAATTCTATTGATAAATAAGTTCCAAAGTTCGAAAATCATCGAATCTTTTGGTCAGTCAAGTTCGGAAGTTCGACAAGCATCGAATTTTCCAGTGTGATAAGTTCGAAAGCTCGAAAAGAATCGAAGTTTTGAGCGTAATAAGTTCGACGGTTCCAAAAGCGTCGAACTTCTTAGCTTAACAAGTTCGAAAATTCGACTTCCGTCCAGTTTTACGATATAGAAAATTCGAAAATGCGCAATCTTTCGAACCTTCCGAATAGCTTGATTCGATCATTGAAACTTCGATTCGACAAACGTTCGCGGCATCCCTACTTGATAGGCACGTGCACAGCAATCAACAAGCCTTTTGACGCGTTCTGTAGCGCTGGAATACAAATCAAAAATCAACACCGGAGATGTGGTCAAAGTACTTTAATTTAGTACAATGCGCAAGTTTATCCTGAAGCTAATGTTGATCACATGGACCTAAGAGGTGTTAAAGCTGGTTCACATTGTTGCAACTGACTATGACCAAGTTGAACAAACAGGGTTTTAAGTTGCTTACGACTAACATTGCTGCTGCGGAGCACGGTCATTAGCTGTCACAAGAGGCTTAAAGACTGGTTTTGTGGGACTCAGTCCTAGCCTTTAGACTAAAATTGTACCCACCATTGGTATCTTGGACATGGTTTCAAAAAAGTTTTAAGAGGCTCCTTTCAACTTTAACAGAACCTCAAGTATTTCAAAGTTGAAGTAGGGAGCCTTCACATTAAAAGCTGGATCTCCTTGATTTGATTGTGTCTCCACTGTACAAGCGAGAGCGGCTGGCAGGTGCGCGAGTTTCCATTGCAACCTCTCCACTATACAAGCGAGAGCACCTGCCAGGTGTGCGATTTTCCACTGCCACCTTCGTACCACTACACATTCTATACCAGATCACAGCATTTTAATCAAATCATAAACCTCTTTCCACAGCCATGTAAACTACGTGTGCACCCCCGGGTTCTAGAAGTCACGACTATGACCGGGGTAAATTAAAACGCCAATAAGGCAAACAGTAAGAATCTTTATTAGCGACAGTAGTAGTACTCTGGTTGGCTCGCAAGGCTAGACATATATGCAGGGGCCCGTAAGGAAGAAAACAACGGAAACGACGAGCTTAGCAGGGTCCTGTCAACACTTGGGCAACTCTAGGTCCGCGCGCCTCAACACCGACGACACGCACGGCAGGCCTGCGCGGAGCAAACGCCGTACGCGAGCGCTACGAAGCCCAGATAGGAGCGTGTTCTACTGAACCCGCCGCAACCCGCCAAACGGCAGCACCCAAACCGCACCATCCCGCTGGACGCGGGGGAAAAAGCCAGTGCACGCTGACCGAGAGATACGCTGTCGCTAGCATGAGAAAGGACGAGACGACACGTCAAAGTAAAAAAACATCTAATTTTTCACGCGTGTCGCCGTCCCGAACACATTCAAGGAGTTTGTTCTAAGATCCGTATCCAAGCGTTTCACAGCACAGATCAGTTTAGCGCGACCCGCACTTACAGCGTGCCCAAAGGACAAGCCGATAGCAACGCGAACTTTCGAAACAATCTGGTCAGCGTCTCTGCAGTGCTCCGGTATCGCAGATCATTCACGGGATTCTCAAGATAGCGGTTAGCATTTACGCAAGGTTTCAACGAACAGCCTCCACAAGCGATAGCGACCATTTCCCTAAAGGCAGCCAGCATTCCTCAGAACTGCGAAGCGACACGAAATCGCGGAGACCGCTCAAAGCGTCGAAAAAAGTTAAATATCATCCGAATTACGGTGGCAACGTGAGCTACACTGTTCGGAAGATCATCCAGCGTACGTAGATAATCTTCGGGAATGCGTTATGAATATGAAATTGCAAAAACTTACCTGAAGTAGGACTTCACCCATGCACATTGAGACAGGAATTTGTCTGCTCGGACGGACAAGAATCTGGAAGCTGCTTGTGGCTTTGGACTGGAACGAAGCAATGTATTGAAATACGACTAAAGCACGGATAAAAAGGAGTTTTGTAACAGGGGCTTGTCTCAGATGAGTGACGATTAGTATGCCAGCCGTACTTTTCAAATAAACTTTAGTTAAGAGTGCGCCCTGTCCTGCTGTCTTTCTCTCTGTTCGTGTATTTTTTGGCGCCTTTCCACCGTATATATAGTTTCGGTTTCGATTTCAGTGGCCGATGTCATCACCATCGGTAATTACTGTAGTTTTCATGTTGTCTACGCAGTTTGAAGTAAATATTTGGGGCGAGCAGACATAGGCCGTGTTCCAAATCTTACCCAAATGGATCTGAGTTACTCCGGCGGGTAGTATCACGTGACAACACAGATTGAAGACGCTGGACGGGGGTAGGTTTTAGAACGCCAAGGTACAAAACCTTTACCCTGAAGTAAGATCGAGTAAATTTTGGAACACGGCCATAATGTCCCAGCTTCGTCTATTGTTATCCGTTTCATGATAACCTTTGTTTGCTGATTGAAATCTACCTCGACTTATGTGCAAAAAACAACAAAAAACGGGGTGTTCGACATTTTATATTTAAGTTGATTTTTTTTTATTTTTGAGGACACGCAATTGCTTAATTAATCATTGGATATTAGTTTTAAGTTTTCATTTTTTGCTTAAAAATTTTTTGTATTTTTTTTTTTTGCTCTGAAACTTTGGTCGTGGTGCGCGGCTTAGTAAAAGCAGGATGTTTTGAGATTTTCAAGATCCCGTACAGCCGACAATACACCAGTGACGTAGGTAGATGGGAGGCGGGGGGAGCTCTCAGGGGGGAGCCCTCTTCCTCCTGCCTCTTTCTTCTCCTCGTCCCTCCTCCTCCTCCATCCTCCTCCCTTTTCTCGTCCTCCTCCCTCCCGCTTCGTGCATTATGGGAGACTTCCCATAATCCACCGCGCCCGTCACCGCGGTGCATTATGGCAAGTTTCCTATAATGCACTGCACGGTTACACCGACGGCGACGCGTCAAGCCGACCCGTTACGGCTACCGTTACGGTCGTCGTAACGCTTTTTCGTTACGCGACGCCGAGGCATTACGAAAAAGCGTTACGCGATGCCGACGCGTCACGAAAAAGCGTTACGCCAACGCGTTACACGACGCTGAGGCGTCACAAACAACCGTTACGCCGACGCGTCACGAAAAAGTGTTACGCGACGCCGACGCGTCACGAAAAAGCGTTACACCGACGCGTCACGAAAAAGCGTCACGCGAGGCCGAGGCGTCACGAAAGCGCAAGCGTTTCGCGACACCGAGACGTCACGAAATTGTTTCGTGACTTTCGCGACGCCGACGTGTCACGAAAGTCTCGAAACGCTTTTTCGTGGCGCGTCACGAAAAAGCGTTATCCCGACTCGTTAAACGACGCCGAGAAGTAACAAACAAGCGTTACGCAGACGCGTTACGTGACGCGTCACGAAAAAGTGTTACGCGACGCCGACGCACCACGAAAAAGCGTCACGCCGACGCCGACGCGTCACAAAAAAGCGTTACGCGACGCCGAGGCGTCACGAAAGTGCAAGCGTTTCGTGACGCCGAGACGTCACGAAAGTGTTTCGTGACTTTCGCGACGCCGACGCGTCACGAAAGTCACGAAACGCTTTTTCGTGGCGCGTCACGAAAAAGCGTTACGCCGACGCTTTACTGTTACGCCGATGGCGACGCCGCTAAAGCCGGAAACGGGCGCCTAAGAGCTGCGCTCTAAGATGAAAGAAACATCAATCAATTAAGGTTTTAAAGTCTGAGGGTCAAGGTTTTATAGGCGAAAATGCTTCTGTGTCTAAATACTCCTAGAACATGTTTAACCATCCCGGCGATGTTGCCGCGATTTGGCTGGTGCAGTGCCGTCAATCGGTAGTTGCAAAACAGAGCCCGATATATACCCTTTACATAATCCAAGGATAGAACTTCATATATTTTCAGCAATACCGTTTAGAAGCCGGCAGAAACGGCAAATGTTGCCGTCGTGTAGCCGGCATGCAGCATTATATCTTTTGGAAGCTGGCAGAAACGGCCAATGTTCTCATCATGTAGCCGGGATGCAGCAATATCTTTCGGAAGCTGGCAGAAACGGCAAATGTTGCCGTCGTGTAGCCGGCATGCAGCATTATATCTTTTGGAAGCTGGCAGAAACGGCCAATGTTCTCATCATGTAGCCGGGATGCAGCAATATCTTTCGGAAGCTGGCAGAAACGGCAAATGTTGCCGTCGTGTAGCCGGCATGCAGCATTATATCTTTTGGAAGCTGGCAGAAACGGCCAATGTTCTCATCATGTAGCCGGGATGCAGCAATATCTTTCGGAAGCTGGCAGAAACGGCAAATGTTGCCGTCGTGTAGCCGGCATGCAGCATTATATCTTTTGGAAGCTGGCAGAAACGGCCAATGTTCTCATCATGTAGCCGGGAGGCAGCAATATCTTTCGGAAGCTGGCAGAAACGGCAAATGTTGCCGTCGTGTAGCCGGCATGCAGCATTATATCTTTTGGAAGCTGGCAGAAACGGCCAATGTTCTCATCATGTAGCCGGGATGCAGCAATATCTTTTGGAAGCTGGCAGAAACGGCCAATGTTCTCATCATGTAGCCGGGATGCAGCAATATCTTTCGGAAGCTGGCAGAAACGGCAAATGTTGCCGTCGTGTAGCCGGCATGCAGCATTATATCTTTTGGAAGCTGGCAGAAACGGCCAATGTTCTCATCATGTAGCCGGGATGCAGCAATATCTTTTGGAAGCTGGCAGAAACGGCCAATGTTCTCATCATGTAGCCGGGATGCAGCAATATCTTTCGGAAGCTGGCAGAAACGGCAAATGTTGCCGTCGTGTAGCCGGCATGCAGCATTATATCTTTTGGAAGCTGGCAGAAACGGCCAATGTTCTCATCATGTAGCCGGGATGCAGCAATATCTTTTGGAAGCTGGCAGAAACGGCCAATGTTCTCATCATGTAGCCGGGATGCAGCAATATCTTTCGGAAGCTGGCAGAAACGGCAAATGTTGCCGTCGTGTAGCCGGCATGCAGCATTATATCTTTTGGAAGCTGGCAGAAACGGCCAATGTTCTCATCATGTAGCCGGGATGCAGCAATATCTTTTGGAAGCTGGCAGAAACGGCCAATGTTCTCATCATGTAGCCGGGATGCAGCAATATCTTTCGGAAGCTGGCAGAAACGGCAAATGTTGCCGTCGTGTAGCCGGCATGCAGCATTATATCTTTTGGAAGCTGGCAGAAACGGCCAATGTTCTCATCATGTAGCCGGGATGCAGCAATATCTTTCGGAAGCTGGCAGAAACGGCCAATGTTGCCGTCGTGTAGCCGGCATGCAGCATTATATCTTTTGGAAGCTGGCAGAAACGGCCAATGTTCTCATCATGTAGCCGGGATGCAGCAATATCTTTCGGAAGCTGGCAGAAACGGCCAATGTTGCCGTCATGTAGCCGGGATGCCGCAATATTGTTTGGACGCTGGCAAAAACGGTAAATGTTGCCGTCATGTTGCCAGTTTAGTGCCAGCATCATGAATGCTGGCTCTAGACTGGTCAAGCTGGGCCCATATGGGGCATCCTTAACCATGCTGAGACCAATTTTGGCACAATATATTGTGCTGCCTGGGATATTACGTCATTTACCACTCCAGAGCTTCCAAGTTTTGAATTCTTACCGTAAAAACGATCTGTAATTTTTTTATTCGTGCCTATAGCAAATATGTTTAACATTTGTCTTTTTTTTGCGAGTGACTACGGTGCCTCGTGCACGACCGGACATTGCAGAGTTAACATAAATTGCAAGCAAAGGACCATTGTTTCAGTGTTTGAACTTCTGTCGTGCATTTTTTTCCAGAATTTTCCCCGCTCAATTTGAGACGCTCCCTTTAGCATTGAGGCTTCGTTTCTGCCTTGTGTGTTCGCTGATCGGGCTGAACACGAAAATGTGGTTTAACGCTTCTGCACATCCATTTTTTCCGGGCAAGGGGAGAAAAGAGAGTGCGTGCGCCTCCAGCAGTATTTTTTGACACAGGTGATTTCTCCCTCTTCCACCTTTTTTTATAAGGAAGGGAGTGTGTTGTAATTATCACAAAATGTGTGTTCTGTGTGTATTGTGGGTTTTCAGATATAACACGGTTGTAAGCTTGCCCTCGCTGACGTGACGGCACGAGCGCGAGCAAATAAAATGCGCGAAGCTGGCACGGGCCAGCCGGTCTGCTGCGAGCCTTCGATCTGGGATATTGGCTGCTGTTTTATCTTAGCCGCGCGTCCCGGTTCGGGGATCTGCCGCCCTATCGTCACCGCAACCTCGCCTTGCGGCAAGCTGACTTGGCACCTCTCAGCGCATCTATTCCGACACTGGGCCGGAATATGACAATAGGCTACAAGAGCGCCTGCTGTGGTATCCCAGTCCCGCTCGGGCGGCAAGGTCCGGTGTCGTCGCCCACTTTGATCCGATGCGTCCTCTCGTTGAAGACAGTAATGATGAATTTGAGCCTGTGGCTGCGCACACCGGTAAATTCTTCGCTCTTGTCGACCACCTGGTGGGGCCTGTGTCCAATGTTTTAGTAACGTCCACTGCCACCACCGTTCTCTTCAGCACCTTCGAGTGAGCGTGGAGCACGGGGTGGCGCAGCATGACGTAGACGTTCAGCGTGCTCATTTCTTGGTGGCATTCGCAACTTTCACGACCTATAGGGGGCACGCTGCTGCCTATCAAAATGGCTGTCATCTGGATGATCGTCTTAGAAAAGCGGGACGAGGCTGGGTCTGCGACGCGTAAGTAATTCTAGTTTTTTTTATATCCGAGCAGTATCAGAGCCTTAGGTTATTTTTTCCACGCTTGGAAGGTGTAAGCAAGCCCGTTTATTATGAGGGCAATCATCCAGGAGCTAGGGAGCGCGATTCTCTCACCGCGGTACCACCACTGCTGAAAGTGGGTGGAACGTGGCGTTCTTTTCGGAATGCCATGTCCTTCGGTTCAAAGCATGCGTTTCCTGAGCTTGCACATGTTGCTGATGAGAGAAAATTGGCAGGAGGTTGGAAAGCTGGTTCGGTGGTTTTCCCGGATTAGGACTCGATATCACCAAACATTGACGCCAGAACCTCGGAAAATTTGCGGCCGTCCAAACCTCGCAGATTGCGTTGAGTAGGAGCTGCAGGTAAATTTTGGGAAGGAACCGGAGTCCAGATTTGGTGACAAGATCAGGACCAGGTGCGCTGTGAGCACCGTTACTGTAGCAAGCTCAGTTTCACAGCTCCGCCTGCGACGTCCGCTCAGTGGCAGTCACGAGAACAAGCAGCGCTGCAGTCAAGTCTTACTTCCCAATTGTCTAGCCCGCCAAGTTTGAATTCCAATATTTGAGCTTGGGCGAGTTGGTGATTCATACTAACACGTCACAGCGCAAAAAAACAGACACACACATAAATAAATTTCAAACACCCAAAGAAATAACTCTCACACCCCATTGACACCCAACTCAGTTCAGTTCAGAAAGCGTTTATTGGCCTTTTGGAGAGGGAGTGTTGGAGTGAGATTGGTGGCTTACAAGCCTGGATCTATGGCCAAGGAAGGGGGCTAAGGGGGGTTATAGATAGGTGGTTAACCCCGCATCGTGGATGAAATCCAGAAGCGTGGTCATGACCGCCCGATGTTTGGCGGGAGGGCCCTGAGGATGGACTCATTCCTCCATGCTGGAGACGTCTGGTGGTATGTGTTATCGTCGAAACTCTTCCAGTTCCGGGCAGTCCCAGAGTAGGTGGTTTTGGTCGGCAAGAAGGATGGGGTATTGACATAAACTGCACTAGGTGATGTGGGTGGCGTGGTGCCCTGCAGTGGGTGATATGGAGTTCGGCAGCGGTGCTTTGCCAACAAGCATCCAACAAACAAACATTGACTACGCAGATACTGCAAAAGCCTACAACTTGACTCGTCACCAGGAAGAGTAACTGCACACCGTCACCGCGTTGGCTACACGTGCCGAAGACCGCAGCGCCCTCCAGCAGCCATCTGGCCGTACAAGGCTATAAGAAGCGACAAAATCCTCGCCCGTGTTTAGTTCGGCAGCGGTGCTTGGCCAACAAGAATCTAACAAACAAACATTGACTACGCAGGTGAGAGCCTAGCGCAAGCGAAACGTTTTTACGCTTCTTGATTTTGCACTGCTGCAGAACACAGCCGAAGTTCCTGACTGTGTTGTGCCGTGTACGGTGCCGCCTGGTCTAATTTTTATCTTATTCACGGCGAAAAAGGAAAAAACAAAACAATTGCGAACGCGATCGATGATTTGCGCTGCGAGATACGAGCTGATCTCCGATCAGTAAAACATACTGTCAAATTTAATAGTGACCTGCGACGATGTAAAGTCGATTTATAATGACCTAAAATCATCACGAAAGGAAATATAACCACTGGCACAATATAACCATGTGCTAGGACGGGAAACAATGATTTACGCGTGAGACTAGTTGATTGAGAAATTAATGAAAGACTGAACAACGTAGAAATCAGGGGAATCCTAACACAATCCGACTCAAAAATCGTTTAAAAACATATAGGTGAAGTATTGTGTGAAACAGTCGACGCAAAGACATTGATATACGCCACAGGGTGCCTACGTTAAAGCCAACGAAAAAAAAAAAACAACATAATTGTGAGTGTCCTGCAACGATCCAAAAGAAATGCACTGCTCTTGAACGCAAAAAAGAAGCGGATGACGACTGAAACACTGGGTTTCAGTGGTTCGGCTAACGCTGTTTAGATAAACGAACACCTAACGCTACAAAACAGGAAGCTGATGGGCACCGCTACCGCAAAAAAAATGAAAGTAGTCTGGAAGTATGTCTGGACCAAAGGTGGGAAGGTTCATGCACGCAAAACCGACGGCTCGGAAATATTGACGATTGCTACCCAAGCTGACGTAGCGAAAATGGTGTAGGAAGAAAACGGATAATATTTGATCTTTTGTAGCCATTCCCTAAAGATGCAGGAAAACAGCCATGTGAGTACTTTACGACTGAATATTTTAATGAAACTGTAAGACAATTTTCATCTACGTTCTCAGCTATTCACATGAACAGCATCAAGAATTAATGGCAAAATAGACGCTCTTGATGTATTTTTTTCGCCTTCTCTACGTTTTGATGTAGTTATCTTTACCGAAACATGGTTGAACACAAATGATGAACCACCTCATTTTGATAACTACAGCTGTGCCAACTTAACGAGGGACAATAAAAAAGGTGGGGGAATCCTTATATATGTTAAAAACAGCTACTCTTATTTAAAGGTGGATGCTTTCACGATAATAAACAAAAATGTTGAATGCCTCACGGTACATCTTAAAGGGGCATTAGTTGCTGCTGTATACCAACCCCCCCAAGGAAACAAAAGCAGTTTTATTGAAGTTTACGATCGTTTCCTTGGCTTTCTCACTTCAGAATCACTCCATATTTCTCAATGGATGACATCAATATTAATACACTCTCAGACATGCTGCATGCGACAGATTTTAATGAAACCACGATGCGCTGAGGCTGTTGCAATTTTAAAACGCTGCCAACAAGGGTCGCCTAAGAAAGTGCCACATCAATTAATATCCGTGTAACATTTTAATCACAAGTGATGCCATGGGCGAAATATTCACGGAAGATAGTAGTGACCATTTCCCATTTTTTGCCTAGCCTCTATTCCCAACGATTGCAAAGAAACAGAGCGAGAAGCATTTCAATATCGCAGAATAAGTGACGAAGCATTTCAAAAGTTCATGGACTTAGTTGATAATGAAGACTTGAGTGCGGTATATTTTGAAGAAAATCCTAACCTAGCTCATAGTGAGTTCATTGGGAAAATGAGGCAACTATATGATGACGCATTCCCCTTAAATAATAAAAAAAACACGAAAAAGCAAAGCTCGCAAGCCGTGGACTGACAATCTTCTTTATAAGAGGATAAAAAAGAAACACATTTTGTACCATCGCTTTATCAAAAAACGAGATAAAAACATACTAGTCGAATTAAAAAATGTACGAAACAAACTAAATCGTGACATCAAAAAAGCAAAATAAGAGCATTATCTTTGAAGATTTGAAGGCATCCTCGATTACCCGAAAAAAAATGTGGGACACCGTGAACAACCTAAAAAATTACACCATCTTCCCGAGGGGAACCATGGGGTGATGCGGAGCATCGTGTTGGTTCCGAGGAAAGAGTCAGTTGCGTGCTGACGTCGAGAGATGGCGCCACCGACTGCCCTAGCGTTACCCCCTACGCGAGCCTTCGTCGCGGCTCGCGGCAGAGAAGCTTGGAACGCTCGTTCCTCGCCGTTTATTTTTTTTCACACTTGAAGGAGAGGAGACTAGAGGAGGAGAGTTGCACGTGCGCGCGCGGTGTGAGGAGAAGCGAACGCACGCGCAGTGCACGCAGCTGGTAGAGAAAGAGAGCGGAGAGAGTAACGCGCAGCTGTTGGAGAGAGGGAAGTAGGAGAGTTGCGCGTGCGTAGTTCGAGTGCCGACTACAACGCCGACGCCGCGGGACATAGACCCGAGCAAGAGATGCTCCGCATCTAAAACAGAAAAGGCACACAAAATAATCTGCAGGAACTCAGCATAAACAACAATAAGATAAGCGGCGTTGAGCTAGCTGACACGATGAACCAACGTTTTATCAATGTAGGAGTGCCAGATAAGCCCCAAATGACAAATTCATGCAATGATAGAGTAACTGGTCTTCAGGGTCAATTCACCTGTCGCCGACAACTCCAAGTGAAGTACAAAAACAAATAATGGGGCTTCAAAACAACGTAGTTGCAGGACTTGACAGTATCAAGGTCGTTGCGATGAAGAAGCCATCACCTACAATCAGCAAGATTCTATCTAACATTATCAACAACATGTTCGCGACGGGAATTTTTCCTGATGAATTGCAAGTGGTTAGAAAAAACCCTGTATACAAAAGGGGAGGCGAAAATCAGCTGAAAAACTATCGTCCCATATTGGTGTTGCCCGTATTCTCAAAAATATTCCAAGTTGTTTTATTTAAACAATAGAGGAGTGAACGTTTTCAATAAACATAATGCTATTACCGCAGCTCAGTATGGCATTCAAAAAAGGGAAATGCACCGAACTGGCACTCAAAAACATCAAGGATACAATCGTAGATAATATCGAAAACAAACTGTTCACCCTAGGATTTTTCCTAGATTTTAGAAATGCATTCGATACTATTCCACATAACATACTGTTGTATAAATTGGAAAATTAAGTATACGTGGTGTCGCTTTGAAACTTATATCATCATACCTAGATAACCACTTTCAATCTGTTAAAATTTAAAACAAAAATGTTCTATCAAGAAAATTAGAAAATTAAGTATGGCGTCCCTCAAGGTTCCATTTTGGGACCAGTAATATTCCTAGCATACATTAACGATATCATAATCATTCCAGATTTACCAAAGTTGGTCATGTTCGCCGATGACACAAGTTTACTTTCCACTGGTAGGACGAAATCGACTCTAGAAAAATCAGCAAACCAATATCTAACAAAGCTGTCGTCCTGGCTTCAAAATAACAAATTGAAACTTAATACGGATAAAACCAAATATATATTACTTAGACCTGTAAAGAAACCCAGCGATGGCTCGATTTCTATTAAGTTTGAAAATTATTTGATCGAACAAGTGCAGTATCAAAAATGTTTGGGTGTTTGGCTCAATGAAGAGCTGAAATAAACAGCCCATGTGACAAAACTGAAGTCAGAACTAAGCAGGTCGTTTGGTTGCATGCAAAAAAATAGCAACACTTGTTCCTACCTAGCTAAAAAAAAAATGCTGTATTTTACTTTGCTCTACTCTAAAACATGCTATGGAAATTTGATTTGGGGCACAACAGGTGTTTTTAATTACGACAAATAATTGTTATACAGAAAAGAGCACTCCGCCTGCTCAAAAACTGTAATGGAAATAAAATGGAATTTAATAGCTCATACAATTTCACCAAACACGCAATTTTTAAGGCAAACCAAATATATTACTTTAAACTATTGCAAGCGATATATATATAGAAAGACTCTATGAAACAAATCAAGACCGTTCAAATAATATATTTACTGTTTGACATGACAAAAGAAGAACGCCGAGCATGCGCACAAACTACGGAAAACAAAAAAAAGTAGTTATCAGGCACCAAAATTGGTGAATCAGGTTGACAATCATATCGATTTTTTTGTTCATTATCTAAAATATAAACAAGCTGCAAAGAGAATTTTTATAACACACACACACACACAATATAACTTGATCGTAATCACCATGGTTAAACCTGCCGACATATATATTATCTTCATGACTTCTGCGTGTATATATTTAACATTAATTAACCATGTACTGTTATTTTATTAGCAACAAAGGGTTGTGACAAGTGTTGAATGTGCTTGTGCTTCCGATTTTATCGCCGTTCTCCCCTGCGGATCGGGACAGAGTCTTCTACTGTGCTTTAGACCATGTTCTTGTTTCATTCTCATGACAATTTTGTTTTGCGTGAAATATATTCATCCTTAACTGTTCATATCTTTATGTCTCTTCTTGCCGTTTAATCTGTAACTTTTTAAAGACAACTGAGGGCTGACAAGTTTTACTGTTGTTTCTGCTTCCAAATAATCACAATTTTATTTTAACTGTATTCCTATTTTTATGTTGCTTGGCGTTTTAGTCATGAAACATGATGCTCGCGTATTTGTTTAGCGTGGCATATGTACTTTGCGTGCTGCTCTGAACTGTAGAGGGGGTGGGGCCCCGTCAGGCAGAAATGCCTTTTGCCCCTGCATCGCTCCCGGCACTGCCGGTGAAAATCCAAATAAAGAATGAAACGAATTAATGGTCCAATGCGCCCTGCGCGTCGATATGCATGTGGTGTTTGTGATTATTCCTTAGACCTGCACCGTTGATCCCCTGCCCATTCCGCTCGGGAGCGGATTTACGCAGGGGGTCAGTGCTGCCCTCAGGGTCTGTCTTGAAGCTACTTTAACGAGTTGTTTTGCCTCCTCAGGGTCGTATTCGGGGTCTTTGCCATCTTCGCCAAGCTCAGGCGGGAGCGAGTACCCGTGTTCTTGTAGGTGACTTGGCACACTACTCAGCTCGCGGGAGAAATTCACATGCGCGCGGGCCATGCAGTGACTCAAGCAGCACGC
Organism: Ixodes persulcatus; assembly: GCA_013358835.2. Lineage (NCBI taxonomy): Eukaryota > Metazoa > Arthropoda > Arachnida > Ixodida > Ixodidae > Ixodes > Ixodes persulcatus. Next base: position 60,944 of record JABSTQ010007215.1, read on the forward strand.
TGTGAATGGGTTATCGCTGGCAAGTGTTTTATGGCCAACCAGATTTTCGATAGCCCAAGCTTGGCCAAAGTGCTCGGCGATTTCAGTGTTTTGGTCCTCGTCTGGTGACTTGCCATTCACTTTATGCCAGTCGCTGGGCATTCACTTTAGGCCAGTGGCTGGCCATTCACCCTTGGCCAGTGACTGACCATTCACATTTGGCCAGTGACTGACCAGTCACCTTTGGCCAGTCACTGACCATTCTCCTTTAGCCAGTCACTTTTGAGCCAGTCACTTTTGATAAGCCACTGGCCAGTCACTTTTGACCAGCCACTGGCCATTCGATTTCGGCCAGCCACTGGCCAGTCACGTTCGGCCAGCCAGTGGCCATTTACGTTTGACCAGCCCCTGGCCATTCTCGTCAGGCCAGCCACTGGCCATTGACTTTCGGCCAGTCACTGGCCGAACGTGGGTATACCTATACACTTTATATATAATTTATCAGACACTGCCAGAACATTTTGATGTTCCTCAGAAGACTGTCAAGAATTTCGGGAGCTCAAGTTTGAGAGCTCAACCCCAGAAACTTTTACATATTAATGACAAGCAAAGTTGCTGCAAGGTTGCTCAATATTTATTAGACTTTTTGTGTACTACGGCTTACGACGTAGGTTTCGACCACCATTCCAGTCGTCCGTGGTCCCACCATTAAGATCCCCCGGTAGTGGAGCAGTAAAACAAAAGTAACTTTGGGGTAAGGGACATTGCAACGATGTTGAGTTGCAATATTTTTTACTTTACACAAGCTTACTGAGTACACAGTAAACGTTTTTATTTACTTAAAGGTGTAAATCAGTTTATCCCAGGGCTAACACCCTCATGATGCATAGGCAAGCACCCTTCATACTGGGTTCTTTCTAACACCTTTGGCAAAGGGTACTTGGCATGGAATGGGCGCCCGCTGGTGTGGCCCAGTTGATGCAGGGCCACCCCAGCCAATCCGGCTCCGGGAGAGTATCAGGCGACGTTTTGGTTATGTGGAGTTCAAGGTCACATGACGCTCTCTCGACGCTGTGTTGGTTGGGATGGCTGGTAGCGTCTGCCGCGCTCGGATGAAGAATGAGAGGAAGTAAAGGCACCAGTGAAAATTCCATCAGAATGTGTTTAATACAGATATCAAAATTCGTAATTTGTACAAAAACTTGTATACGGTATTACATATTCTTATATCATTAATATATGATTTACAGCTTATCATGTTTATTGAACACATTTACATTTTATTCACTTAGGGGGATGCCATATCACCACATAGGAGGCACGTGATAAATAAATAAGGAATCACACTGAACACAGCTCACTTCATGAAGAAGTAATACCAAAGAGCTCCTTGCCAGCCACATCATAACCTCGTGGGCATTCGGGAAGTGATACGGCTCCCCCTTTCTCGAACTCTAAGTGAGGAAGCAGTGACCACAAGGATCGTACTGCACGGCTGAGCCATTGTAAGCATCATGGGCTGCCACAAACGAAGCAGGTGAGGCTTTTCTGTTTGGAGATCAAATGACATGTTTTATTCGTCTCAGAGCATTGCAGGCATTAGGCTTCGCTTATCAGTTGTCTCCCTATGCTCATCCGTTTACTAAATGAAAGCAGTGTAGAAAGAGATAGTCTAGCCCTTGACTGAACCACAGCAGTATTTCAATAGGTGAAGCTCATTATGACATCAATTAGAATGTGTTAAATTGAATATTTATTTAACCCTAAGAGACAAATGAAAAATACAATGTATGCCTTTCCATGACATAAAGAATGCTATCTGCAAACATTTAATAAAAAAATCACAGAATTAACTTACACTCTACGGCAAGAAACAAATGTGTCAGTAGAAGATGCTATCTTCTTGCTCAGGTACAAGGAAAACTATAAAGTTCTAGAAGACGACTCTGGATGAGAAACTTGTACAGCTAAATTCTAAGCAGCTCGCCTACAGGAGGTCAGCATAAGTTATCGCAGAAAGTGCTCAACATTTAACAAAAAAAAAAACACGAAAACTTGCCTCCATAAAACCTTCTGCCATTCTTTCTGTAAGCAAAATAAAATGAACCTGATAATACTGGTGAGAAAAGTAAAGCCGACGACAGCCTCTACGACAGGTTTCAGCAAATGTCCGGCAGAAAGTTCTGGCCAGCAAAATGTCGCAGCTGAACAGGCCAAACACTCAGTTCCACACACCAGTACGGACTCAAGAAAAGAGGAGACAGCCATGTCCGCACGAAAGCAGCTTGCACTCACGACAGTCTTCCCTGAATGAGTAAGTAGTTTGGCGGATGGCTGGGATGGCGGGTGGCTGCGACTGCTGCTGGCAGCAGCTGCCACGACTCACTCGCTGTCGCGGAAGTGCAATGAGAAGGCAGGTGATCTGTACCGAGTCTTCCCAAAATTCTCAGCCGTCGTGGCACTGTACGCTTTGCGACAGGTCTATTAACCACTAGTTTTGGTTTCAATTCACAGTACTATCAGTACTGTGAATTGAAAGCCACTGCTAGCATTTTCAAAGCGGCGGGCTAGACGGCGCGGGTCTCAACCTTTCTGTCTAGACTTGTACGCTGCCAAGTGGGTATTGCAACCTCTGCAAATAAAAATTATCGACCGGGCGTTGTTTGAATGACCGTCTTGCGGAAGATAAAAAAAAAATGTAAGAAATAGGGCCCAGAGTTCGGAGTTGGCAAATCATGTTGGTTCTTGTAATAATTGCTCCCCTCTTTGGGGTGAAACTTCAGTTCTCTGTAACAAAAAAGAATTGTTTAAAAGGCTATTTAAAGGGAAGCTGAAGCGGTTTTAAATATGAGAAAAAATATCTGACCGCCGTATTCATAAACTTTCCCCTACTCGACTCCAAACTCGACTCGACTTGAGTGGAGTATGGACGCGCGACTCCACTCGAAGTGCCATTGGTATTCACAGACGAGAATCGGCACTCGCTCGAACTCAAGATTCCGTTCCCTACTCCAACAAGCTTGAGGACGTCTGGAAGCGAGATTATAGCCCAACATTTTATTCAAAACACCATTCTCACGTGAAAAATAAATATATTCGTTCGTGTTATCTAAAAACGTGTACCATACTAACATCGAATCAGTGAACTACGAAGTTTTATTAAGGCAGCGTAAAGTTTAGACGTGTTTGAGCGATAAAACGGACGAAGTCGTTATCCTGTCTGGCAACATGCGCATTCGCTGGCTGCGTCTTGTCGTTCTCTCGTCGACCTCGCCCGCTCGTCCCTCGTCCCTTCTTGCTATCGCCGCCCGTTGCCTTCCGTGCAGCCCTGCTTCGTCGCCTCGCCGCCTCGCGCGTCGAATCATGGAGGACCCCAACGGCAACGACTCGGAAATGGCCGATACCGAAGAGCGGGCAGGGTTTCGTTTTATTTATACTGCGGAGGAGAAGGCGCTTCTCCAAGCGCTCGTAACCAAGCATGCGCGAGTTCTGGAAAACAAGAAAACAAATAACTGCTCGAAGGAGGCTAAACTTAAAGCTTGGGAGAAACTAAGCACCGAGTATAACAGCCAGCCAAATGTCCGCCCACGAAGCGCTAAGCAACTAAAGAAGCGTTGGGAGAACGAAAAATCCAGATTCAAAAAAACGAAGTCCGACGAGACGAGAGACATCCACGCCGCGGGTAAGTCGACCGTTTGCATGTTTGGTAAACCGTTCCCGATGTGCAAAAAGTAAACATCGGACAGAAGTCCTTTTCGGCCAGAACAATGCTATGTGCACGACGTCGTGCACCTTGTTGGGTCTCGTATAAAACGAATTGTCAAAACGAGTTCAAAGCTGTAGCGTAGCAAAGTAATGTGTCCGCTTCATACACATGCAGCGGATCCACGTTCGATCCAGTGCATGGGCCTACTTCTTCTTTTCTTTTTTTACATATTTTTGTAGGACATTTGGCGTTATTGACATTTCTTTTTTTATAATCACCACTGAAAAAAATTAGGTCCCCGCATCTTGCCGGAAACCTATTCTAACAAAGTGCCCAGCATTCAATTGCCCATAAGAAGGTTCCAGGTGGTTAAAAGTAGTCCTCCACTGGGTTATGCCAGATTCTCTCTTCGTTGGGTTCGCTCTAGTCCCCCTAATAATTGTTTTTATCTGGCACGGAGGCGTTTCGAAAATTCATTGTGCACTTTGAATTGTTTGTCCCATACATTGTTCACACTCTCCAATGTGAGCTTCAATTTTTTTGGTTTCTGTCACAGGAGGTGGGCCACGAACAAGCCGGCCGATGAGCCCCTCACTCATTCTTGTGGGAGCGGCGGCAGACCACATGGAGACGCAGGTGACAAATCTCTGCGACAGCGACAGGGCAAGAGACCGGCCAGTCCTGTCGCTGCCTCCGGCCGCAATGTTTGAGGCCATGGTGCGAGGCACTGAAGGCGATGCCAATCGCGCCCGCTGGAACGACGTGCCAGGTCACTGGGGGCTTTTGGATTGGGACAAATTTGCACCAACATGTCGAGGATGGGTAGTGTGAGCCATAACATGTCTACTTGTATTTGCGACTCGTATCATTTTAACAACAAACCTGGAACAAAAAAGAAAGCCACCCAAGCCTTTTTTTTATTGCTCTGCAACATCTACACTATTGTACACATCTTCGAAGTTTCAATGGCAAGTGTTTGGCCAGCAGTACTGATTTTAAGCTTGGCCGCAGGGGATATCAGCACAGCTGTCAAGTTCTTGGCCAGCAGTGCTGATTTTCAGCTTGGCCGCCGGGGGTGTCAACACGGCCAGCAAGTGTTTAGCCAGCAGTGCTGATTTTCAGCTTGGCCGCCGGGGGTATCAACACGGCCGGCAAGTGTTTGGCCAGCAGTGCTGATTTTCAGCTTCACCGCCGTGGATATAAACACGGCCGGCCAGTCTTTGGCCAGAAGGGCTGATTTTCAGTTTGACCACCGGGGATATAAACAAGGCCGGCATGTGTCTGGCCAGAGGCGCTGATTTTCAGCTTGGCCGCCGGGGATAAAAACACGGCCGGCAAGTGTTTGGCCAGCAGTGCTGATTTTCAACTTAGCCGCCAGGGATATAAACACGGCCGGCAATTGTTTGGCCAGCAGTGCTGATTTTCAACTTTGCCGCCGGGGACATAAACACGGCCGGCAAGTTTGGGGTCAGAAGTGCTAATTTTCAGCTTTGCCGCCGGGGTTATAAACACGGATGGCAAGTGTTTGGCCAGCAGTGCTGATTTTCAGCTTGGCCGCCGGGGATATAAACACGGCATTCATGTGAGCGGCCAGAAGTGCTGATTTTCAGCTTGGCCGCCGGGGATACCAACTAGGCCGGCAAGTGTTTGGCCAGCAGTGCTGATTTTCAGCTTCGCCGCCGGCGATATAAACACGGCCGACAAGTGTTTCGCCAGAAGTGCTGATTTTCAGCTTGACCACCGGGGATATAAACAAGGCCGGCAAGTGTCTGGCCAGAGGCGCTGATTTTCAGCTTGGCCGTCGGGGATATAAACACGGCCGGCAAGTGTTTGGCCAGCAGTGCTGATTTTCAACTTGGCCGCCGGGGATATCAACACGGCCGGCAATGTTTCGCCAACAGTGCTGATTTTCAGCTTGGCCGCCGGGGACATAAACTTTGCCGGCAAGTTTGGGGCCAGAAGTGCTGATTTTCAGCTTTGCCGCCGGGGATATAAACATGGCCGGCAAGCGTTTGGCCAGCAGTGCTGATTTTCCGCTTGGCCGCCGGGGACATAAACACGGCCGGCAAGTGTGTAGACAGAAGTGCTGATTTTCAGCTTGGCCGCCGGGGATATCAACACGGCCGGCAAGTGTTTGGCCAGCTGTGCTGATTTTCAGCTTGGCCGCCGGGGACATAAACACGGCCGGCATGTGTATGGCCAGAAGTGCTGATTTTCAGATTGGCCGCCGGGGATATCAACACGGCCGGCAAGTGTTTGGCCAGCAGTGCTGATTTTCAGCTTGGACACAGGGGATATAAACATGGCCGGCAAGTGTGTAACCAGAAGTGCTGATTTTCAGCTTGGCCGCCGGTAATATAAACACGGCCGGCAAGTGTTTGGCCAGCAGTGCTGATTTTCAGCTTGGCCACCGAGGATATCAACACTGCCGGCAAGTGTTTGGCCAGCAGTGCTGATTTTCAGCTTGGCCGCCGGGGATATACACACGGCCAGAAAGTGTTTGGACAGCAGTGCCGATTTTCAGCTTGGCCACCGAGGATATCAACACGGCCGGCAAGTGTTTGGCCAGCAGTGCTGATTTTCAGCTTGACCGCCGGGGATATACACACGGCCAGAAAGTGTTTGGACAGCAGTGCCGATTTTCAGCTTGGCCACCGAGGATATCAACACTGCCGGCAAGTGTTTGGCCAGCAGTGCTGATTTTCAGCTTGACCGCCGGGGATATACACACGGCCAGAAAGTGTTTGGACAGCAGTGCCGATTTTCAGCTTGGCCACCGAGGATATCAACACTGCCGGCAAGTGTTTGGCCAGCAGTGCTGATTTTCAGCTTGACCGCCGGGGATATACACACGGCCAGAAAGTGTTTGGACAGCAGTGCCGATTTTCAGCTTGGCGACCGAGGATATCAACACTGCCGGCAAGTGTTTGGCCAGCAGTGCCGATTTTCAGCTTGGCCACCGAGGATATCAACACGGCCGGCAATTGTTGGCTCAGCAGTGCTGATTTTCAGCTTGACCGCCGGGGATATACACACGGCCAGAAAGTGTTTGGACAGCAGTGCCGATTTTCAGCATGGCCGCCGAGGATATCAACACGGCCGGCAAGTGTTTGGCCAGCAGTACTGATTTTAGGATTGGCCGCAGGGGATATCAACACGGCTGGCAAGTGTTTGGCCAGCAGTACTGATTTTAAGCTTGGCCACAGGGGATATCAACACGGCTGGCAAGTGTTTGGCCAGCAGTGCTGATTTTCAGCTTGGCCGCCGGGGGTATCAACACGGCGAGCATGTGTTTAGCCAGTAGTGCTGATTTTCAGCTTGGCCGCCGGGGATATAAACACGGCCGGCAAGAGTTTGGCCAGCAGTGCTGATTTTCCGCTCGGCCACCGGGGACATAAACACGGCCAGCAAGTGTGTGGACAGAAGTGCTGATTTTCAGCTTTGCCGCCGGGGATATCAACACGGCCGGCAAGTGTTTGGCCAGCTGTTCTGATTTTCAGCTTGGCCGCCGAGGAGAGAAACACGGCCAGCAAGTGTTTGGCCAGCAGTGCTGATTTTCAGCTTGGCCGCCGGGAACATCACCACGGCCGGCAAGTGTGTGGCCAGAAGTGCTGATTTCCAGCTTGGCCGCGGGGGCTATAAACACGGCCGGCAAGTGTTTGGCCAGCAGTGCTGATTTTCCGCTTGGCCACCGGGGACATAAACACGGCCGGCAAGTGTGTGGACAGAAGTGCTTATTTTCAGCTTTGCCGCCGGGGATATCAACACGGCCGGCAAGTGTTTGGCCTGCAGTGCTGATTTTTAGCTCGGCCGCCGGGGATATAAACACGGCCGGCAAGTGTTTGGCCAGCTGTTCTGATTTTCAGCTTGGCCGCCGAGGATAGAAACACGGCCAGCAAGTGTTTGGCCAGCAGTGCTGATTTTCAGCTTGGCCGCCGGGGACATCACCACGGCCGGCAAGTGTGTGGCCAGCAGTGCTGATTTTCAGCTTCGCCGCCGGGGATATAAACACGGCCGGAAAGTGTTTGGCCAGAAGTGCTGATTTTCAGCTCGACCACCGGGGATCTAAACATGGCCGGAAAGTGTTTGACCAGCAGCGCTGATTTTCAGCTTGACCGTCGAAGACATAAACACGGCCGGCATGTGTATGGCCAGAAGTGCTGATATTCAGATTGGCCGCCGGGGATATCAACACGGCCGGCAAGTGTTTGGCCAGCAGTGCTTATTTTCAGCTTGGCTGCCGGGGACATAAACACGGCCGTTGGTGTATGGCCAGCAGTGCAGATTTTCAGCTTGGCTGCCGGGGATATCAACAGTGCCGGCAAGTGTTTGGCCAGCAGTGCTGATTTTTAGCTTGGCCGCCGGGGACATAAACACGGCCGGCAAGTGCGTGGCCAGAAGTGCTGATTTTCAGCTTGGCCGCCGGGGATATCAACACGGCCGGCAAGAGTTGGCTCAGCAGTGCAGATTTTCAGCTTGACCGCCAGGGATATAAACATGGCCTGAAAGTGTTTGGCCAGCAGTACTGATTTTAAGCTTGGCCAAAAGGGATATCGACACGGCCGACAAGTGTTTGGCCAGCAGGGCTGATTTTCAGCTTGGCCGCCGGGGGTATCAACACGGCCAGCAAGTGTTTGACCAGAAGTGCTGATTTTCAGCTTGGCCGCCGGGGGGATCAACATGGCCGTAAAGTGTTTGGGCCGCAGTGCTGATTTTCAGCTTGGCCGCCGGGGATATAAACACGGCCGGCAAGTGTGTGACCAGAAGTGCTGATTTTCAGCTTGGCCGCCGGGGATACCAACACGGCCGGCAAGTGTATGGCCGGCTGTGCTGCTTTTAGCTTCGCCGCCGGGGATATAAACACGGCCGGCAAGTGTTTGGCCAGAAGCGCTGATTTTCAGCTTGACCACCGGGGATATAAACAAGGCCGGCAAGTGTTTGGCCAGCATTGCTGATTTTCAACTTGGCCACCGGGGATATCAACACGGCCGGCAAGTGTTTGGCCAGCAGTACTGATGTTAATCTTGGCCCGCAGGGGATATCAACACGGCCGACAAGTGTTTGGCCAGCAGGGCTGATTTTCAGCTTGGCCGCCGGGGGTATCAACACGGCCGACAAGTGTTTGGCCAGCAGGGCTGATTTTCAGCTTGGCCGCCGGGGGTATCAACACGGCCAGCAAGTGTTTGGCCAGCAGTGCTGATTTTCAGCGTGGTCGCCGGGGGTATCAACATGGCCAGAAAGTGTTTGGCCAGCAGTGCTGATTTTCAGCTTGGCCGCCAGGGATATAAACACGGCCGGCAAGTGTATGGCCTGCAGTGCTGATTTTCAGCTTGGCTGCCGGGGACATAAACACGGCCGTTGGTGTGGCCAGCAGTGCAGATTTTCAGCTTGGCTGCCGGGGATATCAACAGTGCCGGCAAGTGTTTGGCCAGCAGTGCTGATTTTTAGCTTGGCCGCCGGGGACATAAACACGGCCGGCAAGTGTGTGGCCAGAAGTGCTGATTTTCAGCTTGGCCGCCGGGGATATAAACACGGCCGGCAAGTGTTTGGCCAGCAGTGCTGATTTTCATCTTGGCCGAGGGGGATATAAACACGGCTGGCAAGTGTTTGGCCAGCAGTACTGATTTTAAGCTTGGCCACAGGCGATATCAACCCGGCTGGCAAGTGTTTGGCCAGCAGTGCTGATTTTCAGCTTGACCGCCGGGGATATACACACGGCCAGAAAGTGTTGGGACAGCAGTGCTGATTTTCAGCATGGCCGCCGAGGATATCAACACGGCCGGCAAGTGTTTGGCCAGAAGTACTGATTTTAAGATTGGCCGCAGGGGTTATCAACACGGCTGGCAAGTGTTTGGCCAGCAGTACTGATTTTAAGCTTGGCCACAGGGGATATCAACCCGGCAGGCAAGTGTTTGGCCAGCAGTGCTGATTTTCAGCTTGGCCGCCGGGGGTATCAACACGGCGAGCATGTGTTTAGCCAGTAGTGCTGATTTTCAGCTTGGCCGCCGGGGATATAAACACGGCCGGCAAGTGTTTGGCCAGCAGTGCTGATTTTCCGCTCGGCCACCGGGGACATAAACACGGGCGGCATGTGTGTGGACAGAAGTGCTGATTTTCAGCTTTGCCGCCGGGGATATCAACACGGCCGGCAAGTGTTTGGCCTGCAGTGCTGATTTTTAGCTCGGCCGCCGGGGATATAAACACCGCCGGCAAGTGTTTGGCCAGCTGTTCTGATTTTCAGCTTGGCCGCCGAGGAGAGAAACACGGCCAGCAAGTGTTTGGCCAGCAGTGCTGATTTTCAGCTTGGCCGCCGGGAACATCACCACGGCCGGCAAGTGTGTGGCCAGAAGTGCTGATTTCCAGCTTGGCCGCGGGGGATATAAACACGGCCGGCATGTGTTTGGCCAGCAGTGCTGAATTTCCGCTTGGCCACCGGGGACATAAACACGGCCGGCAAGTGTGTGGACAGAAGTGCTTATTTTCAGCTTTGCCGCCGGGGATATCAACACGGCCGGCAAGTGTTTGGCCTGCAGTGCTGATTTTTAGCTCGGCCGCCGGGGATATAAACACGGCCGGCAAGTGTTTGGCCAGCTGTTCTGATTTTCAGCTTGGCCGCCGAGGATAGAAACACGGCCAGCAAGTGTTTGGCCAGCAGTGCTGATTTTCAGCTTGGCCGCCGGGGACATCACCACGGCCGGCAAGTGTGTGGCCAGAAGTGCTGATTTTCAGCTTGGCCGCGGGGGATATAAACACGGCTGGCAAGTGTTTGGCCAGCAGTGCTGATTTTCAGCTTGGCCGCCGGGGGTATCAACAGGGCCGGCAAGTGTTTGGCCAGCAGTGCTGATTTTCAGCTTCGCCGCCGGGGATATAAACACGGCCGGAAAGTGTTTGGCCAGAAGTGCTGATTTTCAGCTCGACCACCGGGGATATAAACATGGCCGGAAAGTGTTTGACCAGCAGCGCTGATTTTCAGCTTGACCGTCGAAGACATAAACACGGCCGGCATGTGTATGGCCAGAAGTGCTGATATTCAGGTTGGCCGCCGGGGATATCAACACGGCCGGCAAGTGTTTGGCCAGCAGTGCTTATTTTCAGCTTGGCTGCCGGGGACATAAACACGGCCGTTGGTGTATGGCCAGCAGTGCAGATTTTCAGCTTGGCTGCCGGGGATATCAACAGTGCCGGCAAGTGTTTGGCCAGCAGTGCTGATTTTTAGCTTGGCCGCCGGGGACATAAACACGGCCAGCAAGTGCGTGGCCAGAAGTGCTGATTTTCAGCTTGGTCGCCGGGGATATCAACACGGCCGGCAAGAGTTGGCTCAGCAGTGCAGATTTTCAGCTTGACCGCCAGGGATTAAAACATGGCCAGAAAGTGTTTGGCCAGCAGTACTGATTTTAAGCTTGGCCAAAGGGGATATCAACACGGCCGACAAGTGTTTGGCCAGCAGGGCTGATTTTCAGCTTGGCCGCCGGGGGTATCAACACGGCCAGCAAGTGTTTGACCAGAAGTGCTGATTTTCAGCTTGGCCGCCGGGGGTATCAACATGGCCGGAAAGTGTTTGGGCCGCAGTGCTGATTTTCAGCTTGGCCGCCGGGAATATAAACACGGCCGGCAAGTGTGTGACCAGAAGTGCTGATTTTCAGCTTGGCCGCCGGGGATACCAACACGGCCGGCAAGTGTATGGCCGGCTGTGCTGCTTTTAGCTTCGCCGCCGGGGATATAAACACGGCCGGCAAGTGTTTGGCCAGAAGCGCTGATTTTCAGCTTGACCACCGGGGATATAAACAAGGCCGGCAAGTGTTTGGCCAGCATTGCTGATTTTCAACTTGGCCACCGGGGATATCAACACGGCCGGCAAGTGTTTGGCCAGCAGTACTGATTTTAAGCTTGGCTGCAGGGGATATAAACACGGCCGGCAAGTGTTTGGCCAGCAGTGCTGATTTTCCGCTTGGCCGCCGAGGATATCAACACGGCCGGCAAGTGTTTGGCCAGCAGTACTGATTTTAATCTTGGCCCGCAGGGGATATCAACACGGCCGACAAGTGTTTGGCCAGCAGGGCTGATTTTCAGCTTGGCCGCCGGGGGTATCAACACGGCCAGCAAGTGTTTGGCCAGAAGTGCTGATTTTCAGCTTGGTCGCCGGGGGTATCAACATGGCCAGAAAGTGTTTGGCCAGCAGTGCTGATTTTCAGCTTGGCCGCCAGGGATATAAACACGGCCGGCAAGTGTGTGACCAGAAGTGCTGATATCAGCTTGTCCGCCGGGGATACCAACACGGCCGGCAAGTGTATGGCCTGCAGTGCTGATTTTCAGCTTCGCCGCCGTGGATATAAACACGGCCGACAAGTGTTTGGCCAGAAGTGCTGATTTTCAGCTTGGCTGCCGGGGACATAAACACGGCCGTTGGTGTATGGCCAGCAGTGCAGATTTTCAGCTTGGCTGCCGGGGATATCAACAGTGCCGGCAAGTGTTTGGCCAGCAGTACTGATTTTTAGCTTGGCCGCCGGGGACATAAACACGGCCGGCAAGTGCGTGTCCAGAAGTGCTGATTTTCAGCTTGGCCGCCGGGGATATCAACACGGCCGGCAAGAGTTGGCTCAGCAGTGCAGATTTTCAGCTTGACCGCCAGGGATATAAACATGGCCAGAAAGTGTTTGGCCAGCAGTACTGATTTTAAGCTTGGCCAAAGGGGATATCAACACGGCCGACAAGTGTTTGGCCAGCAGGGCTGATTTTCAGCTTGGCCGCCGGGGGAATCAACACGGCCAGCAAGTGTTTGACCAGAAGTGCTGATTTTCAGCTTGGCCGCCGGGGGTATCAACATGGCCGGAAAGTGTTTGGGCCGCAGTGCTGATTTTCAGCTTGGCCGCCGGGGATATAAACACGACCGGCAAGTGTGTGACCAGAAGTGCTGATTTTCAGCTTGGCCGCCGGGGATACCAACACGGCCGACAAGTGTTTGGCCAGAAGTGCTGATTTTCAGCTTGGCTGCCGGAGACATAAACACGGCCGTTGGTGTATGGCCAGCAGTGCAGATTTTCAGCTTGGCTGCCAGGGATATCAACAGTGCCGGCAAGTGTTTGGCCAGCAGTACTGATTTTTAGCTTGGCCGCCGGGGACATAAACACGGCCGGCAAGTGCGTGGCCAGAAGTGCTGATTTTCAGCTTGGCCGCCGGGGATATCAACACGGCCGGCAAGAGTTGGCTCAGCAGTGCAGATTTTCAGCTTGACCGCCAGGGATATAAACATGGCCAGAAAGTGTTTGGCCAGCAGTACTGATTTTAAGCTTGGCCAAAGGGGATATCAACACGGCCGACAAGTGTTTGGCCAGAAGTGCTGATTTTCAGCTTGACCACCGGGGATATAAACAAGGCCGGCAAGTGTCTGGCCAGAGGCGCTGATTTTCAGCATGGCCGCCGAGGATATCAACACGGCCGGCAAGTGTTTGGCCAGCAGTACTGATTTTAAGATTGGCCGCAGGGGATATCAACACGGCTGGCAAGTGTTTGGCCAGCAGTACTGATTTTAAGCTTGGCCACAGGGGATATCAACCCGGCTGGAAAGTGTTTGGCCAGCAGTGCTGATTTTCAGCTTGGCCGCCGGGGATATAAACATGGCCGGCAAGCGTTTGGCCAGCAGTGCTGATTTTCAGCTTGGCCACCGAGGATATCAACACTGCCGGCAAGTGTTTGGCCAGCAGTGCTGATTTTCAGCTTGGCCGCCGGGGATATAAACACGGCCGGCAAGTGTTTGGCCAGCAGTGCTGATTTTCATCTTGGCCGAGGGGGATATAAACACGGCTGGCAAGTGTTTGGCAAGCAGTACTGATTTTAAGCTTGGCCACAGGGGATATCAACCCGGCTGGCAAGTGTTTGGCCAGCAGTGCTGATTTTCAGCTTGACCGCCGGGGATATACACACGGCCAGAAAGTGTTGGGACAGCAGTGCTGATTTTCAGCATGGCCGCCGAGGATATCAACACGGCCGGCAAGTGTTTGGCCAGCAGTACTGATTTTAAGATTGGCCGCAGGGGATATCAACACGGCTGGCAAGTGTTTGGCCAGCAGTACTGATTTTAAGCTTGGCCACAGGGGATATCAACCCGGCAGGCAAGTGTTTGGCCAGCAGTGCTGATTTTCAGCTTGGCCGCCGGGGGTATCAACACGGCGAGCATGTGTTTAGCCAGTAGTGCTGATTTTCAGCTTGGCCGCCGGGGATATAAACACGGCCGGCAAGTGTTTGGCCAGCAGTGATGATTTTCCGCTCGGCCACCGGGGACATAAACACGGGCGGCATGTGTGTGGACAGAAGTGCTGATTTTCAGCTTTGCCGCCGGGGATACCAACACGGCCGGCAAGTGTTTGGCCTGCAGTGCTGATTTTTAGCTCGGCCGCCGGGGATATAAACACCGCCGGCAAGTGTTTGGCCAGCTGTTCTGATTTTCAGCTTGGCCGCCGAGGAGAGAAACACGGCCAGCAAGTGTTTGGCCAGCAGTGCTGATTTTCAGCTTGGCCGCCGGGAACATCACCACGGCCGGCAAGTGTGTGGCCAGAAGTGCTGATTTCCAGCTTGGCCGCGGGGGATATAAACACGGCCGGCAAGTGTTTGGCCAGCAGTGCTGAATTTCCGCTTGGCCACCGGGGACATAAACACGGCCGGCAAGTGTGTGGACAGAAGTGCTTATTTTCAGCTTTGCCGCCGGGGATATCAACACGGCCGGCAAGTGTTTGGCCTGCAGTGCTGATTTTTAGCTCGGCCGCCGGGGCTATAAACACGTCCGGCAAGTGTTTGGCCAGCTGTTCTGATTTTCAGCTTGGCCGCCGAGGATAGAAACACGGCCAGCAAGTGTTTGGCCAGCAGTGCTGATTTTCAGCTTGGCCGCCGGGGACATCACCACGGCCGGCAAGTGTGTGTCCAGAAGTGCTGATTTTCAGCTTGGCCACGGGGGATATAAACACGGCTGGCAAGTGTTTGGCCAGCAGTGCTGATTTTCAGCTTGGCCGCCGGGGGTATCAACAGGGCCGGCAAGTGTTTGGCCAGCAGTGCTGATTTTCAGCTTCGCCGCCGGGGATATAAACACGGCCGGAAAGTGTTTGGCCAGAAGTGCTGATTTTCAGCTCGACCACCGGGGATATAAACATGGCCGGAAAGTGTTTGACCAGCAGCGCTGATTTTCAGCTTGACCGTCGAAGACATAAACACGGCCGGCATGTGTATAGCCAGAAGTGCTGATATTCAGGTTGGCCGCCGGGGATATCAACACGGCCGGCAAGTGTTTGGCCAGCAGTGCTTATTTTCAGCTTGGCTGCCGGGGACATAAACACGGCCGTTGGTGTATGGCCAGCAGTGCAGATTTTCAGCTTGGCTGCCGGGGATATCAACAGTGCCGGCAAGTGTTTGGCCAGCAGTGCTGATTTTTAGCTTGGCCGCCGGGGACATAAACACGGCCAGCAAGTGCGTGGCCAGAAGTGCTGATTTTCAGCTTGGTCGCCGGGGATATCAACACGGCCGGCAAGAGTTGGCTCAGCAGTGCAGATTTTCAGCTTGACCGCCAGGGATATAAACATGGCCAGAAAGTGTTTGGCCAGCAGTACTGATTTTAAGCTTGGCCAAAGGGGATATCAACACGGCCGACAAGTGTTTGGCCAGCAGGGCTGATTTTCAGCTTGGCCGCCGGGGGTATCAACACGGCCAGCAAGTGTTTGACCAGAAGTGCTGATTTTCAGCTTGGCCGCCGGGGGTATCAACATGGCCGGAAAGTGTTTGGGCCTAAGTGCTGATTTTCAGCTTTGGCCGCCGGGAATATAAACACGGCCGGCAAGTGTGTGACCAGAAGTGCTGATTTTCAGCTTGGCCGCCGGGGATACCAACACGGCCGGCAAGTGTATGGCCGGCTGTGCTGCTTTTTAGCTTCGCCGGCCGGGGATATAAACACGGCCGGCAAGTGTTTGGCCAGAAGCGCTGATTTTCAGTTTGACCACCGGGGATATAAACAAGGCCGGCAAGTGTTTGGCCAGCATTGCTGATTTTCAACTTGGCCACCGGGGATATCAACACGGCCGGCAAGTGTTTGGCCAGCAGTACTGATTTTCAGCTTGGCCGCAGGGGATATAAAACACGGCCGGCAAGTGTTGGCAGCAGTGCTGATTTTCAGCTTGGCCGCGGGGATTATCAACACGGCGGCAAGTGTTTGGCCAGCAGTGCTGATTTTCAGCTTGGCCGCGGGGATAAAACACGGCCGCAAGTGTTTGGCCAGCAGTGCTGATTTTCAGCTTGGCCGCCGGGGATATAAACACGGCCGGCAAGTGTTTGGCCAGAAGTGCTGATTTTCAGCTTGGCCGCCGGGGATATAAACACGGCCGGCAAGGTTGGCCAGCAGTGCTGATTTTCCGCTTGGCCGCCGGGGATATAAACACGGCCGGCAAGTGTGTGCCAGAAGTGCTGATTTCAGCTTGCCGCGGGGGATACCAACACGGCCGGCAAGTGTTGGCCAGCAGTGCTGATTTCAGCTCTCGCGCCGGGGATATAAACACGGCCGCAAGTGTTTGGCCAGCAGTGCTGATTTTCAGCTTGGCCGACGGGGCATAACACGGCCGGCAAGTGTATGGAAGCAGTGCTGATTTTCAGCTTGGCCGCGGGGATATCAACAGGCCGGCAAGTGTTGCGGCCAGCAGTGCTGATTTTCAGCTGGCCGCCGGGGACATAAACACGGCCGGCAAGTGTGTGGCCAGCAGTGCTGATTTCAGCTTGGCCGACGGGATATCAACAGGCCGGCAACGGTGGACCAGCAGTGCAGATTTTCAGCTTGCCGCCCGGGGATATAAAACACGGCGAAAGTTGTTTGGCAGCAGTGCTGATTTTCAGCTTGG